>JAXRKO010000140.1:0-123526 GCA_037039905.1 Formica aserva
ATCGATAGAAGAAACGAACAGCGTTATTTATTACTATCGACAACGTATGGTCTTAATTCATCCTGCACTAAGAAGTTACATGTGGGGTTGCAAGCGACAAACGACGATTGCTTCGTGCCGATTGTTAAATTAACTGGCAATTATATCGATGGAATTTGCTTCGATATTGACAGCTGGCAGCAGTTTCAAATCAGCATGGAACAGATGAGACTGTACTTGAGCGAAAATCAAAAAACTAGGCCGAGTCCGATTATCATCAACAATATTTCCATCGGATTCACCACCGCTTACGGGTCGAGGGCTGTGATAGTGACTTACAAGGAAAATGCAGAACAATCTGCGAGTAATGGTGAAGCGGAGGAGCAAGCGCAGCCGCCTTTGAAGAAGCGAAAAACGCAGAACATCGCTATCGTGATGCAGAAAGCTACTTTCCTAGGCCTGGAAAATATTGCGAGATGTGTGGATGCACATCTGTCTCAGCTAGTTTGCATCGCCGACACCGTCAACACCTGTGCCAATTACTTAATAAACGAGATAGAATTAAAACTCCCATCAGCTTACATAGATCGTGAAATTATAAAGCTCATAGTTATCGGTAATTTTCAAGAAATTGAACGCAATGTACAAACGCAAATAAAGGATTTAACATTTTTAGATGTATATTTCAATATTGTATTCGAAGAATTACTTTCACTAGGATTTAATGAAATCGTGCGTATAATTTTAAAACGCAATTGTTAATTTTATAAAAATAAAAAATAAAAAATAAAAAATTATTGTCAATAAATATGAAGTTTTTCAACCTTAAAAATCACAGCGTATTTTTTCCTTTACCCCTCTCTAATATTTCCTTTACTTCTTTACTACACGCATAGAACATTCCATCAAAATAATATCAAATGTTAGTTGAACGCTAAACGAGCATCTTATTTCTAACATAAGCACACACAGAGCACCGCTTATAAGCTCGTAAGCAGCGGTGCTCGAAAAACACCGGTACGAGCACATCCCCGCGAATACGCTTACTCGCGGCGTTCCCGCGGCTGCTTAGTAGCTAATCGGCCGCGGTGCTTTCCGCTCGTTCACGTACCGGGAAACGCTAGCGCGAGCATGCGGCCGCCGCGGTGGGGCCCCCGGAGCGCGGATAAGCTTATTACTCAACACATACCTACGATAAATATTGAAAATATTCGATGATTTTTTATTTATGAGTGCGAACGTAATCGGCAAATCGTTCATTTCGCATAATGGATGTACGGTGGAAACATCCTTGGACGTCGATCGTCTGTGGACCTACGGGATGTGGAAAAACAATTTTCGTGAAAACGTTTCTTCGCCATTTATCCGTCATGTCAGATGTTCGATTCGAGAGAATTTTATTTTATTACGCAGAGTGGCAAGATGCGTATCAGCGTTTACAATGCGCCGCGAGTGAAAAAGAAGAAGAGAAAAAAACACAAAAGACCGGTTACGTTAATAACGCATTGATAAAATCGAAGAAAAATATAATCGAATTTCGCGAGGGATTACCCCGCCCGGAAGATTATTCCAGCGATCCGCTCTCGCCAAAATTAATAATAATTGACGATCTTATGAGGGAATCGTCGTCGTGCGACGCTATCGTAGATCTGTTTACCAAAGGAAGTCATCATAAAAATCTCAGTGTTATACTCATCTCGCAAAATCTCTTTCATCAAGGGCGCGGACAGCGCGACATATCTCTCAACGCGAATTACATAGTAGTTTTCAAAAATCCGCGCGATCGCGCTCAAATTCGCCATCTAGCACGTCAAGTATATCCCGATGATCCAAAGTTTATGGAAGAAGCGTACTACGACGCTACATCGAGTCCACACGGGTATTTATTGCTTGATTTGAAACAATCGACTCCAGACGAATATCGCTTTCGCACGTGCATCTTTCCCGACGATACTCGGCATTACGCATACATACCGCGTAGATCGAACAATAGAAGTGGGGGCGTATAAAAGGGTAAAATTCGTGTTCGCAACTTGTCAGTCGTGCGCTTACAGCGTAATGGTGAAAAAAGAAGAACCTGTTAAAAAGTTGATGACATCGAATAGAGCAATAAAGAATGCTAGGCGGTCTATCGGTGAAAGAAACTTATGCCTTTTAAAAACCTTGTGTCATTTGAAAAAAAATCAAAGAACCGTATTCTTGCGAGCCGCCGACAATAAGCTCATAAAGTGCATTCAAGAGTGCATTTTCAATACGCTAAAGGGTAACGTACCGCTTTGTTGTAGCGATAAAAAGCGATTAGCCAAACATAAAACGGTCCTACGGCGTGTTGCGGCAAAACAAGGTAATTGGAAGATTAAAAGAAAACTGTTAGTACAGAGAGGTGGATTTTTACCCTATCTTATTGGACCTTTACTAGGGGCTATATTATCCCGGTTTATCGGCGAATGAAAGAGAAAAATACAATCCTATACATCCCATACATTCTCCGTATAGGAAAAATAATAAAAATAATAAAAAAGGAAAGTGCTAACACCTGTACTTTGAACAATGGAGAGGGCTAAGAAAATGGTTTTGATATCTACCGAAAATCTTGAGAGAATGCAGCGAATGCAACAGCAACCGGAAATGGCATCTATTACGATGACTGATAATTCGCCGAAGAAAAATACGGAAATATCAAGTGCGGAAAATGTAAATAATAATAATTCAGTACGAACACCGGGAACAGCTTTATCGCGGCTCGATGCGGAGATGTGGCGTATTCTTAATCTCGCGACTCCTGTCGACGAGGACAAAAGATGGAAATTGTATAAGGAAGTACTCCAACGTTATCTTCACTTTGTTCGGGAAGCGAAAAAACGCTTACGTGAGGATACACAGGGTAACGGCGAGGACATTAATGACGAGCAGAACGAAGACACGAATTTGGATGTCGATGATAATGAATTTATGGAAACGTCAACTTTAATTAGCAGCGGTCGCGGCGACGGTAGCGCTAGTAGTAGTAGTAGTAGTTTCGGGAAAAAACGCGCACAATCGGCTGAAATGATCAAAAAAATACTCGATAGTGTACCGAAATCTTATCGCGACAAAGCGCGAGCGCTATTAAAATATTTGATCGATATTCCGTCATCTAAAATTAGCTGGGATAGACGAGGACTCGTAACTATAGACGGCTCTGTCATAACAGGTTCGAATATCGCGGAACTTATAAACGACGCGATACGCGAGAGAAAAACAGTAAAAGCAACTGGAAGAATTCAGTTTGCTCGATTACTAAGCGACATAGGCACTCCTTCCAATCTCATAGGAAATCGTGATTTATTACATACGTACGCCCGATCTCAGCGTATTAAAATCGTGGTACCGCGCGGAAGTTCCACTCCGAGAACTTCGACCGAGCGTTCAAAGTCGTACAGGCGTAAGGTAGACGAAACAAGCGAAACCGAAGGTGACACGCTATTTGTATCCGCCGACGAGGACGAAGACGAGAAAACAGTAACGAGTTACGCAGATTTTCCGACAAAGAAAAGAAAAGAATTGCTCGACTGGAGCAAACTCGAATGATGGAACTCGAAAAATTGTATTACAATCCCTCGCACTATGCCGGCTATTCGGCGACGGATAATTTATCACGAGCCGCTAAACCGAATTTCTCACGTAATGAGGCCATCGACTGGCTTAAATCGCAAGACGCATACACGCTACATCGCCCGGTACGACGAAAATTTCCGCGCTTACATTATAACGTGACAAATATCGATGACTTATGGGAGGCTGATTTGATCGATATTCGTAATCTCAAGAGCTATAATGATGGTTATTCATATCTATTAACGGTTATTGACGTACTCAGTAAATTCGTTTGGGTAGAACCTTTACGCGACAAAACAGGTGCCTGCGTGGTAAAAGCCTTTCAACGCATATTCTCGAGAAACAAAGAGCGCCTACCCGTATACCTGCAGACCGACAAAGGTAAAGAATTTATTGCTCGGCAAGTACAAAATTTCTTAAAAGAAAAAGATATTCGTTTTCGCGTAGCTCGTAATCCTGATATTAAAGCAGCTATAGTGGAACGTTTTAATAGAACGCTCAAGGAACGAATGTGGCGATATTTTACACACAAAAATACGCGACGCTACATCGATGTTTTGCAGGATATCGTTCGCGCTTACAATCATACCCGGCATTCCACCATCAAAATGCAACCTGCAGTCGTTACGAGGGAAAATGCGCGAATCGCGCGTGAAAATATGAATCGTCGCTGGAACGACAACGGCGATGGGGCGAAGAAAAAGAATCGCGGGCAAAAGGCTAAATATAACGTGGGCGATTTCGTGCGTGTCAGTAGAGCAAAAGTAGCCTTTGAGAAAGGATACGAGGCAAAGTGGAGCGAAGAAATATTTCGAATTCACCGTGTTCTCGAATGGAGAAAACCACGCGTATACGAATTAAGCGATTTAGCGGGTGAAGTTATAGACGGGATTTTTTATGAACAAGAATTAGCATCTGTTATTAAAGACTTGCAAGGGGAAGAATTTATCGTCGATCGTGTGATAAAAAGTAGGGGACGTGGCAACAATAAACAATTATTAGTTAGTTGGCAAGGATATCCTTCAAAATTCGATTCTTGGATACCCGCTTCGAGTTTAAAATCTTTGAATCAAAAATGAGGGAGGAAGGATTTTATATGATTCTCCCGAGTAATAGCAGCATGCGTTTTTTTCCGGAGAATAAAACCACGCGTTTCACCACTGAATTACCTCAACGTATAGACTTGCAAGGACGTTGGGAAGTAGCGCTCACGGAGATTCAATTTCCGACCAGCTTTCTTCATATACGTCCTGAAGAAGGAATCATAAGATTTATCGATATTCAAGAATTCACGATAGGTTCCCAAAAAAAGAAAATCAACGCTAGGAAAGCTGAAATACCATCGGGTATTTACTCAAGTTTGCACGATATTATAGAAGCTGTGAATTACTCTGCAAAATCCGTGGGTTCGCATATCCATTGGCAATTTGGCGCTATTATCGGACGCAAAATTATTATGAAACTTTCCTGCGACATTATGAAATGTGATATGATTCATTATGTAAATTTTTCCGAAAAACTTTGCCGAATACTCGGCTTCGATACGAACAATAAGCTCAATACTAGCGTAGTGGATCATTTACCGTTATGGTTCTTAAATGAAACCGACTTCAATATACAGAATGACGACGAGAAGCATGGTAAAATTGAAAATAATACCGGTACATCAGGCGTTTTACCTTCCTGGATTTATGACGATGTTGAAATTTATACATCGCCATTTTACGTATTTCCGAGCGAACGCGTAATAATAGCCGCCGAACCAGCTAGTTTGTTGCGCGGTATCCCCGACAAGCTCTTCGTCTATTGCGATATTTGCGAACCCTATATTACTGGTGATGTACAATCTCCTCTTTTGCGAATAGTCGCGCTCGATGTTGGAAATGATTACGCGTTCGCATCTACTCAAATAAAACATTTCTCGCACACTCAATACATTGCCCTGCGTCAAACGTCTTTTCACACAATCGAGATAGATATAAGAGATCAACTAGGACAGAGTATACCATTCGAATTTGGAACACTGACAGTGACATTACACTTTAGACGTATCGAGTAGATAACATAATAATAATTAGAGACCGCGATAAAAAATTAAACATTAATGGATTATTATTCAACGTATTACGACGAGTTACAAAACGGCGGTAGTCGCGGCGGTGGAATTCCGCGTGTTTTCGTCGGATCGCCCTATCAACGAGGTCACGGTATTGGTAGTTTTCTCGGAGGATTGTTCAGACGTGTACTACCTTATTTAACTAGAGGCGTACGTACTGTGGGGAAAGAAGCTTTACGTGCCGGTGCTAATATAATCGAAGATGTTGAAAACAATATGCCGTTTAAAGTAGCGGCCAAACACCGATTTGAAGAATCGCGCGACAATCTTAAGAGAAAAGCTAAAGAAAAAATAAGTAGTCTGATGAAGGGTTCGGGTTATAAGTCGGATGCAAAAATGCATGTAGCTCAGTTTCCTTTCGGCGGGCTCAACACGCGCATCGCTAAATCCGCGACATTACGTAGACGACGCCAGACGCGTAAGAAAAGTTCGTCAAAGCGCCAGACGCGAGGGAAAAAAAGAGCAAATACAAAAATATCGAAAAATAAGAAAAGAAAAAAGCGCACAACGGTGAAAAGACTTAAGACATCCACGAAACGTCGTAAAACTGCTAGAAAACTCACCGTATCCGACATATTTTCTTAAACGGCATATATTCTAAACAAATCTAACAGTGAGAATTACAGAGACGACGAAAAAATTTACGGTAAATAAGCATGTCCTTTCTTCACACGCATTCGAGCGAGTGTTTAAAGAGCGAACTCGATCTCTTTTCTTTACCGCCCACACAAACTAGTATCGAGAGTTCGCAATGGATTCATTACAAACCCGTGACTTCGCTCTCGGACGATTCTCCGATAGAATTCGTCATTCCGGGTCACGGAGAAGAATATTTAGATCTCACGCACACCATGTTAAGTCTTCGCGTACGCGTAGAAACACCGGGCGATTCCTCGGGTCATACTGCGGGCGCATCCGCCACGGCCACTATAGGCCCCGTAAATCATTTACTTCATTCCATGTTCAATCAGATCGACGTGTATTTCAACCAAAAGCTTGTGTCGCCTCCAAACAACGCTTACGCGTACCGCGCGTACATCGAGGCGTTATTAAATTATTCTTCACCCGCAAAAACTTCCCATCTAACCTCCTGTCTATGGGACGCGGATACACCCGGTCAAATGGACGAACCTGTGGAATCAAAATCGCCAAATTCCGCTCTCGTGAGACGCGCGCGTTACATTCGCGGCGGGTGCGCGCTAGATCTTGTAGGGCATCTCCATTGCGACGTTTTCAATCAAGACAAATTTTTAATTAACGGTGTAGAAGTACGCTTGAGGCTCGTCCGTTCGAAAGATTCGTTCTGTCTTATGGACAGTAACGGTTCATCGTCGAAAATTCATATACTGGATGCGAGCTTACTCGTGAGAAGGGCGAAAATAAGCGCCGGATTATTACTCGCGCATGCTAGAATGTTGAGTAAAGTTACGGCCAAATATCCGCTCACGAGAGTCGAAGTTAAAACATTTACGATTCACAGTGGTGTTGTGGGTGAATCGTTAGATAATGTAATACTCGGTCAACTTCCGAAAAGGATAATAGTCGGTTTTGTTAATAATAAAGCGTTTAATGGGGATAGAAAATTAAATCCGTTTAATTTCAAAAATTACGGAATAAATTTCTTCTCGCTATACGTCGACGGTATGCAAATTCCTAGTAGGCCGTTACAACCGGTTTTCTCGCCGGAGGAACCGCTTTACGTCGAAGCTTATCAGACTCTCTTCGCGGGAACGGGCATCCATTTTTTGAACGAAGGAAATTCTATAAGTAGAGACGATTATTCCAAGGGATATACGTTATTCGCTTTTGATCTCACGCCCGACCTATCAGCTAATTACGCGGGACATTGGAATCTCGTGAGACATGGTAGTTTACGATTAGAAGTGCGATTCGAGAAGGCTCTCACAGAGACCGTTAATTGTATTATTTACGCCGAATTCGATAATGTAATAGAAATCGATTCGTCTCGTCAAGTCATCGTCGATTTTGCCGGATAGATATTTATCGCTCTCAAGTATTTGACCGTTACAACGTAATACTCGGAAAATTTCCCCTCCTTTTTCTCCCCTCCACATTCGATCAAAATGCTAACAGCATAAAATATCAAAAAATATACAATATAACAGAAAAGAATTCAGTTTCATTCGAGACACAAACGTCGACGCTTCGCGAGCAGTTTAAACTATTATAACCGCGCTGTCGAGTGCGCTCCAGTCTTCACAAAATGGATATAGTCATCGACATACAAGGTTTCCGCGATGCCTCTGCGAAGTTTATCCCCAAGGAAGTTGCTATTATCGCGCTTGACGCTCCATTCGTCGGACATTGGATTATGATGCCCCCGCATTCATTTGGCGATTTACCAAGAAATGTAAGACATGAAAATAACTGGCTTACACGAAATTATCACGGCATCGAATGGTTCGACGGCGAAGCTAATCTGAAATATTTTACATCGCAACTACGTGAAATAACAAGACAGGCACGATACATTTACGTCAGAGGTACCGAAAAAGAAACCTACTTGCGGAATCTACTCTCCAGAAATATATATAATTTGGAAGATATTTCTCCCGCATTCAAAAATCTGTCAGAGGGAGAAGTGCGCGGACGATATTGTGGTTACCACGGATTTCGAAAGTTCGGAATCTTTCATTGCGCATTACGCAACGTATATAAATTAAAATATTGGTTGATCGAGCGAAATAATATCGCCTACGGCAATACAAACGTTAGTACTCAAACTACTTGTGGTTCTCCGGATAATTGGAGTTTAAACGCCTGTGACGACGACGACGACGACGACGACAACGACGACGAGGACGACGACGAGGACGCCGAAAACGAAGACGCCGAAAACGAGGAAATCAGTAGCGCGTATGAGATTTCGCGCGATAGAAATGAAATAGAGAAAAAAAATCTGCAAAAATTCGAGCGATCAATAGAAAAAGAAGTAGAGAAATTTGAAAAATCTGAATTAACGTCGTTGATGGATAGAGACAAGCTCGAAGCAACTACTAACTCCAAACAAGCTGACATTGAAAACTCAGCGTTACAAGCCGGCACGACAAAAGACGCAGTAGCGAAGGAGGTAAAAACCGAAGTTATTGAATATATAATACCGCTCGTTCGTTCGCCTCCGTACCAAAATAATGAACTCTCGCGAAATTCTACAAGCATTGCACCACATCAATGCCAGGCATGCGGGAGTTTATCCAGCCGACAGAGTCCCGAGGGTGTGGACGAGGTCGACTGCCATCGTCGCTAATACGGATGACCACAATCGACCTGGAGAACATTGGGTCGCCTTCTTCCTCGACGAGCATGGTACAGGCACTTACTTCGACAGTTACGGAATACCACCCTTGCACCCCGGATTTCTCCTCCGACTTCGTCGAAACTCCATCATCCATCGTTGGAATATTCAACAATTACAAGGAATTTTTTCTCAAACATGTGGACAATATAGTTGCGTATTTTTATATTATATGTGCAACGGTTATGATCTTAATCGGTTTCTTAGTCTTTTTACCGAAGATTGCGAACATAACGATCGCTTAATCGTACGCTTATTTCGTAAAATTTTTCTTCACGAAAAAAGAAACAAGTAAAACATTGTACGCTATGCGCTGTCACGTTTAATCATGTAATTCAAATTGTAATACGATATAGACGTTGTACTTCTATGTAATATCTTAATTATATATAATAAGAATATTGATTTATGTAAAATTAATATCAATAAATGTAGGATTTTTTTTTTTACTTGGTTTGTTTAATTTTTTTCATTCACTCTTTCCTCCTCTCATTGTTGTGACGTCATAGAGTTCTAAACCTCTATCGCCCTCAGGTACACACGTATCTTTCAAGATACTTTCTATTGTCTCCTGCGATGACGTCACTAGGCGTCTATCTTTAATTCTCTAAAGCTAGTGGATCCCCACTTCTGCGTAACTCCAATTCGTTAATATTTTGGAGAATTGTTACTCCCAAAATTAGAATACGCCCACGGAAAAGACTATAAAAAGAGAGTCCGAAGAACTTGAAGCTGTATATTATTCTGCAAGTCTTACTTGTGCTTTGCTCGTGAGATTGGTGTAACATCGAGTAACAGACGTCGACAATCAACAGCGTCTCTTGAGCTACTAGCAACATCATTAATCCACAAAAATCAGCGGATCGACAGCCCGGAGGATTTCAACTCAGAAACAATTCTTTTAATAAAAAAGTAAGTGAGCATTAATTTATTTTATTCTAATATTAATTTTACGCTTAGCTTCTTATAATTAAGCAATATTGTATTGTCGTTATAGTGAAAACCAGATCGGGGAAAGAATATGAGCTGCAAGCTACCCCCTTCCGTCGAGGCCGCCGCTGGAATCGGAAGACGAAAATTCAAATTGTCTACTCTCCAGCAATAATACCCGAGGCCAACAATAACATTCGAGACATACAAAGCACACGTACTCTCGCATACAATCCTATTAATTTTTCACCCCTTTATTCACCTCCCAGCTACTCTCCTGTATATTACCCAGAGTACCCTTCTCCCGAACCACCGTTTTCCCCCCGTTCATTTTCTTCAATGTCTACTATCGTTCTCGGCGATACACCTACTCTTTCTCCACAGTCGGAGGACGATGAATTCGAGAAGGCTATACAGGAATTCTGTGATGAACTCCCAGACCTGGAAGCCGCCTCTTCCTATCAAAATTAATCTCCTGCTATTTTTCTATTTTTTTCTCGACTATCTCTTTTATCGCTATAAAATGTAATATAATTTCGTGTATAATTTTCGCAGCGGTGAAAATAATTTTTTTGTAAATAAATATTAAATTATATGTAAATTTTTTATTGTATATTATATCATATTCCCTCGATATATAAATAAAGATGTTTTTTATTTTAAAGCAACCAGGTGCAAAAATATTTTTCTTCCCTTCCTTTCTTCCCGGCGTCTCTGTGACGTCATAGTCTCAGTCCTAAGCCTCAACGTCAAACAGTCTCAGGTACCCGTATATATTTCAAGACCCTTTCTATCGTCTCCATCGATGCTGTTACCGTATGTCTACCTGTGCAGCGGGACTCGCCCGCTCGGACAAGCGTACCCGTACATGCACGCACGTGTTCGTTACCACTTTATAGCATCTAGTTTATTCTAGCGGTACCTTATCCAATTTTTCTCTTTTCAACAGGATGGGTGGGCGACATATAGCGTACATCTCCCGGTTTTCCTCTAAGGGGGGCGATGGGGCGAAGTTGTATACCGCACGATATCTTTCGGTTTTCCGTAAGGGGGAGCGGAGGCTGGGTGCCTTATGCATAGACGCATCACCAGTCTCGACGGTCGCCATTTTGTCGGTTGCCGTCACGTTTGCTTTCCGTCAGACATCTTGCCCGCTTTCTCCCACGCACTATTTTTTGGCACGTTTTTCCATCCCACTTTAAATCGACGAAACCGTCGGAACCAATCGTAGGACTGGGCACTATGGGGAGAACCAATCGGACCGTCAGGACCCCTAGCTTAGCGGTGGACTACTCTCCACAAATACTATGTTTAACTTCTATTCTAATAAGTTTTCAGCTAGCCCAGCATACTAGGACCCTGTTTGGAGAGGTGGAGGACCCAGGTTCGAGCCCAAGCATGTTCACGCAACCGGAAAAAATAAAAAAATAAAAAAATTTAAAAGGAAATAAATTTAAAGGGTAAAAAATTTTTAAAAAATTTAAAAGGAAAAATTTAAAAGGAAAATTGTCTCGTAGACGTCCACGAGTCCCCTCCATTCTTTTTTTCCACAGACACCTTTAGGGGGGAGGGCCCCAGACAGTCACAGCAGGGGGTCGGCGCCAGTGGCCGAGGAGTGGGGGTTTGTTTTGACGCCCCATAGTGCCCACTATCTACTTACACATCGTAAAGTGGAGAGAAATCTATTCTCGGCTCTCATATCTCAATAATTTGCGAATAATACGCTGGATCGGGCGCGGATCGGATACAAGTCACGCCGAAATCCACGGATTTGCGGATGCATCTACACATGCATATGCCGCATGTGTTTATATCAAAATCATTTCGTCATCAGGTCAAATCATGACAACTTTGCTCGTCGGTAAATCAAAGGTCGCGCCATTAAAATCTCTGAGTATACCACGACTCGAATTATCCGCTGCATTATTACTAGCACGACTTATCGAGTTCGTTCGCGGATCGAACGGTTACAAGGATATTTCGTGCCATTGCTGGACAGATTCCACGATCGTGCTCGCGTGGGTAAGTCAACCTCCTTCGCGATGGAAGACTTTTGTCGCCAATCGCATTAATGACATTCAAACTCGTCTTCAAGACGTCGAATGGCGGCATGTGCCAACGGAGGACAACCCCGCGGATTGCGCTTCGCGCGGAATATTTGGCGATGAAATTATTAATCGCGAGCTATGGTGGCATGGACCTCCATGGCTGCTCTTCGATTCCGATAAATGGCCGTGTAACAATGAGCGTCTTCCTAAGGAAGCGCCTCTCGAAGAAAAGATTAGTTCGCTACAATGCTCTCAACCGCTCTTTAAATGGGACCTCGCTTCTAAATATTCATCGTGGCCAAAGTTAATTCGCGTCACCGCGTATATCCATAAATTCGTAAATAAATGCCGGAGTAATCGCTCTTGTCGTGACACAAGCTCATTGTCGTTCTCGCCTTTGTCATCTCATTATCCGGCATCACAAAATATTGCGCTCTCTGCATACGACTGTAACAATGCCAGAACTTTCTGGATTAAGAAAATTCAAGCCGTCTTATTTCCGACGGAAATAAACGCGCTATCAAAAAATTAGAGCCTCTCGTCGAGAAGCTCACTTCTCTCTCTTCGACCGTTCTTTGACCGGGACGGAGTTGTGCGCGTAGGAGGACGGCTTAATAAAGCTCTTTTGCCATTGTCCGTTCGACATCCGATCCTTCTTGCGTCACACCCGTTAGTCACACTTATCGTGAATCAAACTCATTTACGAGCGTTACATGCCGGACCGCAACTCACGCTAAATGTTCTGCGCCGCGATTTCTGGATAATTCGCGCTCGTAATATCGTCAAATCTGTAATTCACAAATGTGTTGTGTGTACTCGCGAACGCGCCGCGATTCCCACACAAATCATGGGAGATCTTCCCGAACAACGCGTGACAGCGGCAGTCCGATGTTTTTTGCATTGCGGCCTCGATTACGCAGGACCCGTGCAAATTCGGGCCTCCGCTGGACGAGGGATTACGTCGCGTAAAGCATACATCGCGCTCTTTATCCGCCTTGCGACAAAAGCAATACATTTGGAGTTAGTAAGCGACTACTCCACTCAAGCTTTCTTAAATGCTTACTCTCGATTTTGTGCTTGCCGCGGTCTACCACAATCTATGTATTCGGATAACGGGACAACATTCGTCGGGGCGGACCGAGAACTGACCGTCGCGTACCGGTCAGCAGTACGCGACCCGAATTTCTTGAACCTGACCGCCTCCGATAATGTGACATGGAATTTTATTCCCCCATCTGCTCCGCATTTCGGCGGGTTGTGGGAGGCGGGCGTCCGTAGCGTAAAAACGCATCTGCGCCGCGTGTTAGGAAATCATATGCTAACATACGAAGAATTCTCGACTTTATTATCTAGAATCGAAGCATGTCTTAATTCAAGACCGATAGCGCCCCTCTCCGATACGCTTGAAGACTACGAGTGTCTCACCCCGGTCACTTTTTCATCGGATCCGCGCTTACTGTAAACCCGGAACCATCCTTGCTCAATATTAACAAGAATCGCTTGTCGAGATGGCAACTCGTCCGACACGTTACTGAGCGGTTTTGGAAATCATGGAGTAACGACTATGTCAGTACGTTACAACAACGAGCAAAATGGCGAAAGGTAGAACCGCCGATTGATACCGGGCAACTCGTCCTCCTGCGTAATCCTATGTTACCTCCCTGTAAGTGGGAACTGGGCCGAGTGACGCAATGTCATCCAGGTTCCGACGGCTTCGTACGGGTCGTCACCGTCAAGACGGCCACCTCGGAATTCAAAAGACCGATCGTAAAATTATGCGTTTTACCTATTGTTACGTCCAGACTCAAATAAAGGAAGAGTCAGCGGAAGGCGTAACCTACTTACCTCTAGATAAACGCTAGACGATGCGTGTCCTAGAGTCGAACGAACAGACCAGGGCCCCAGATAGGTCAACGACCGGAAGGGTCGCTCTTACTCTATCGAAAGGCCGTTCGCTCGGCGGTCCCTTTTCTGGTAAAGGAACTGAATCCTTATTACCCGGGACGGGACCTTGTGCGATTTCGGTTAACAGGAAGGAGGTCGGGTTAATAAATCGCTCGAATTTTAAAATTTTACTTTACATTTATTCAAAAATAAAAACGAATAATTTTAAAAGATAGAATTTAATAATGAATCATCTAATTCAATTTAATAAACTGTTATTATAAAATAAACTTGCTTAAGATCTAATATGGTTGTGTGTAAATGTGTGTATGTGGATGAAAATTGAGTTCTCGCGGGTGTTACAAAAATACGGAGGACATCAACCGGAATTGAGCGGGGAAACTAAAATTTAAATTCCGGTTGGAAATTTACAGTAAGTAGTTTTAGAAAAATTACATGAAATAAAAGTGTGCGTAGAATGATGAGTATAGAAAAATTATTAATTCGCGGACGCTCGAGTCAATTCCTTCTTAAGCCGCCTATTGCGACGATTCCGCGAACATTTAATAGCAGCTCGCGATGACCGTTTTTGTCTTTCCACTAAGGAAAGAATAATGATATATTATAGAAGCTATGTCGCTATATAGTCGCTAGAAAATCTCTAATTTGAGAAATAATTCTTGGAGTTTTTTCTTTATTTGATTAATAAAACTCTTAAATCCAGAAAGAAAGGAGAGACAGTTTATATATTTATCCTTGTAACAAGAATATATATACATATATATATATATATATATATATATATATATATATATATATATATAAAAATAATAAAAATAAAAGAAGGAAAGATTTGACTGAATGTGACAAATGAAATCACGGATCGCTCTGCTGAATGCAGGTGACCCTTGATGACAGGTAGGAAGTTGCGAGTCGCTCTGTAAAATACAGGTGACCCTTAACAATAGATAGGAAACCGCGAGTCGCGCTGTAAAGTACAGGTGACCCTTGGCGACGGAAGAATATCACGAGTCGCTCTGTTAAATACAGGTGACCCTTGGTGACAGGCAATATAAAGAAAGAGGAGAGCCAAGGTAATATTTCAGAGAAAGGGTTAAAAGAACTAAAGAAGAGAAGCCCGAATAGGGAAGTTAGTTAAGATTGAAACGTAAATGATTGAAGTTATTAATTGATCTATTATAATTAATAATCCAAGAATTATTTCAAATGTACAAATGTAAAAGAAAAAGGAAATAGAGTCAAGAACATTCAAAACACTTACTACTTATCGAGTGCGTTGGTAACAAAAAAAATTAGATAATGGAAGGCTCCTAAGAGCGAGAGGAGTTTCGATGAATCGACTCGACCTGGGTGATTGAAATGCGGGCTCGCAATCGCCGCTGCAGTCGCTTGGCACAAGATCTTCTAGATTTGTACTAAGTGTCTAAATTCTTGCACCAACAACGCGGTTTAGAAACACTTAGAGTCTGTATAAAATTTTAAGAATTGAAGTCGAAGTAATTATAAATACGTAATTGTTATAAATGTGAACCAACTGACTGACTAATGAACTGAAACTCTAATATACTGTAATTAAACGGAACTGTAAATGTAAAGATCCGAACTGTCTAATGAACTGAACTGAACTGAAACTGACTTGAAACTGAATCTGAATACTGAAAACTGAATGAAGAAATACTGAATGATGAATGAGCCGCGAGGAAAGGTTCGGAGTATATTAAGCCCTTTGCTCCTCCTCTCCATTGGTTTCGTTAATATTTTTCGCGAATTGAATTTTTTATTCACGCCCTCCGATGTTGCTGGGAGGCGTTGCCCTCTAGCATAGGAGGTGTTAGAACCTTAGGTATTGGTGAAGGCTTTTGTTTATAGAATTAGCTTTCGCCCAATGGAGAGTTGTTGCAATTTGAGTGAGAGTTATGCCTTTTCTTATCTACTTAAGTTTTATCTTAGGTAGATATCGTGTAACGGAGATCTGTCAGGCGAGCACATATGATATCATTTTTAATGTCCGTTTCGGTTTTCATTTAGATTCTTGGTACCGAAATTGTTTATTACGAGAGCTGTCAACCATAATTTAGATTAGTAAGAGAATTTGTCACCCAAGCTTTGCTTATTTCTTAGATCAGATATGCTCTAGTTTCCTGTTTGTATCATATATCCTCTCAATTTTTGTTTCCGAAAAGTTTGTCTCGCCTTTCAGTTTCCATTTGTTTATTTCAAGGCGTAATGCGCTCTTAAGATACCGCTAATCTCTATTTACGATGAAAGAAAAGAATCGTGGAGTCCGCCGGACGTAACACTATCAATAGTGAGGCGACGAGCAATTAGGCACCTTCGCTGCGTTACGTTTCATTTATTGTAATTCATTAGACTTAAGCACAAAATTGTCAAGAGGCGAGCGTCATTCCGCCAAGGCGGGCGGCAGATCTACGGTTTTAAATCATATCGAAAACAAAAAGTCGCTCTTCCTTATATCGTTAATTGTGGTGTGCGCTCTCGTCGTTCAGTGCTACTGTCGTATCAATTATTTCGGAACTATCGTTCCAAGGCGGGCGGTATGTTCAAGATTGAAACATTTAATTTAATCGATAAATTTAAACTGTAAATTCAACCGACAAATCTGAACGGTAAGAGTCGCAATCAAAACACGAGCGAGAATAAACGTCGCGATCAGCCGATCGGCGCGTGATCGCGTGATCAAAACAAAGATAAAGTGTGACAAACACCTAGATTCTCGAACATTCGGTGCCGAAAATCTCCTATTATGGAAATCGGTCGACCGCGATTCTGTTCCGTCGTTATTCAGTCTGCCGCTGACGACGATTCGAGCTGGTCGATAGCAATCGATCATAATTTCTCGTATCATAATTTCTCGTATGATATTATCTCGTGTCGTATTCTCGCTCGTGTCGTGTCGCGGTACTCATAGACCATTCGCGCTGCTGTTGTTTAATTCGCTCGTGTCGTATGCGCTTTCGTCATTCTTGTTGTAAGTTCTCAACCGACATTCTAGTATACGATCGAGTATCGAACTCAGTGCGAAAGACGCCTCATTGTCTGTATTACTATCTGCTCTATACTTATTGAGTTTGTGATTGTTAAGAATGTGGAGTCCGAGAGTCGACGCGCGTTAACCGTTCCGCGAATGTCCTCTGCCTCGCGCCAAGCAACATCCGGCGTCCGCGTGCAAGATATCCGTTCTCGCGAGAGCCTCTAGCAAGAAGCTCTTAATCAAGATTTCCGAAACGCGAAAAAGGGCAGTCATTAACAGGACATTTTGAAGATTTCCGTCGGATTCGCGGAATACGTGCCGTCGCTCGCTCCTATGATTCTAAATAAAACGAACATTGAAAACAGTCTGCAATCGAGTATTTTCTGAACTCTCCTTATCATCCAGCGGATCTACGGGTTCGCGTTACACACCGCTTCTCGCTCATCTCTGAGCGTTTCTCAAGATTCGGGCGATCTCGTCGAGATCGACTCCCGAACAAATATATAAAAAGTGTACATAATATCTGTACATAATTTTGTGAATAAGTTTGTAAAAATAAAATTTTTTAGAAATCATCAGAGATTTTATAGCATTTCTTAAACAAAGAACATATTTATAGCCAAGTATTAAATTTTTTTTTAATCTTTACAGGGGTATTATATAATTTTTATTACCTATTGCGAAGTTGATGATAATGATTGATATAATTCTTTGTGTGTATCTTCATTAAGACCTGTATGAGATTGAAAATCTTCAATAAGAACTCGCTCAATTTCGCCAGCTCTACGTCTGTTAAATAACTGAAGCAATATGAGCATACTTTGTGCTAAATTCAACCAAGCTTGGTATACAAATCCTTGTTTTAATTTATCATATGCTACTTTTTGTTTTTGATGTAAATAATTATATAATTTTTGTATATCATTTATGCTTGGCAATATAATTTTCTTTTGTCTCCTTTTCTGTGACTGAGTTTCTTCAACTACTTTATTGATAGTTGTAGCATAATCTTCTTGTAGAATCTTTAAAAAATTCTCGGCATTTTCTTTTCGTTTGTAATCATGGATTTTTATACATTCCGTAATAAATAAATTACAAACTTGTTTTAAAAACGTGCCTAAATTAGAGGCTGTTGCCGGTGCTTTATAAGTATTTGTATCTTTATCTAATTGTGCAACTTCTTGGACAGATTTAATACAGATATCATAATATAATGGATCATAAATAGAACTAAACTGCTGTAGATCTTTATTGAACTTTTTCATTGTAAGCCAAAATCTTCCGAGTAAACGAAGACGCGAACGAATCATATCATGTTGATGTAAATGTTTATATTTTATCGCTAATTTATTTCCATAGGTTATTAATAATTGATCATATCTTATTGAGCGCGTAACCAAATCATCTCGAAGTACAGGAAATATGACGTTTTTTAACACATTGCTTGCATTATTATGAATGCGACCAGTAATTTTTCTGCTCAAAACTTGTACTGCTGTAAATGCTTTCCTGCCATTGCATTGTGCAAAGTGATGTCTAATGTTGTTTTTTGTAAAAAATCCTTTGCATTTAATGCAACATGTGAAATCAGTTGCTGTACGACTTAGTTTTCTTTGTGGTCTTCTGCAGACAATAAGTTCACCATTATTTAATAATGGATCAGTATTGAATAAGAAATTGCCATTTCTTCGGAGAGTTTCTATAATCTTTTTCCGTTCTACAGTACCTATATATAATAAAAAATATTTAGATACATTTATCATGTTTATATTAACTGAATTAAAGGATACTAATACACATATACATATACTTATATTTATATATGTATATGTAATTAATAAAATAATAATAAAATGTCAGATATAATATAAGAAACTTTTAAAATTATAATTTTAAAATGATCATGCAAATTATATTTTTATAATCCAACCTTTCGGTAATATAGAAAATTTTTGCACTTCTTCTTCATTGCGATTAACTGTCTCTAAATGCCTAGCAATTTTGCTTTGAAATTTTTTGCAAAAATAGCAAAAATTCTTCTTTTGTGCTCCTTTAGGCTTGGAAACCGAAACGTACATATTTTCATCATTACACCCATGTACGCTTACTGCTGATATATTAATACTATCAACTGTTTCATTTTTATTAGTATCACTTTTATTTTCTTTATCACTCTCTATTTCAATGTTATAATTTGATATATCACTATCCGAACTTGGTTCACAATTGCTATCGTTATCATTCTTTTCATATTCTGAATCAGTACTGATATTATCATTTTTAAAATTTCCTATTTGCACTAATAAAATAAAGAAAATTTCTTATTAAAATATTTTACTATATAAAAAACAAATTAAATATTAAATATTCTTAAAAATAATATTTTATTTACCATCCACAGTGTTATTAATATCGCTTTCAAAATTAGTATTAATATTAGTATTTTCAAAATTGACTTCTTCAATACACTCAATATCATTTATGATACAAGTAATATCACAGTTAATACGTGTATAGTCGTTGATATCATTATCATTTTGATTATAGATGTTAGTCGAGCTGATATGGATGTTATTATTATCACATATAACATTATTTAAATCTGTAAATGTATTATTTTCAAATTAATATAATACATAATTAATAAACAGAAAAAGATTATCAATCGTTTTAAAACAAAACCTTTTTATATATATTCTTAGTCTAAATTTTTTCACAAAGAAGCGTAAAAAATTAAAAAATTTTTTCACTCATTCTGAATCAGTACTAATATTATCATTATTAAAATTTCCTAGTTGGACTAATAAAATAAAGAAATTTTCTTATTAAAATATTTTGCTATATAGAAAACAAATTAAATATTAAATATTTTTAAAAATAATATTTTATTTACCATTCATAGTGTTATAATATCAATTTTGCTTTCAAAATTAGTATTAATATTTGTATTTTCAAAACTGATTTCTTCAGTACATTCAATATCATTTACGATACAAGTAATATCACAGTTAATACCAGTATTATCGTTGAGATCATTATCATTTTGATTATAGTTGTTAGTCGGGCTGGTATGGATGTTATTATTCTCACATATAACATTATTTAAATCTGTAAATGTAATATTTTCAAATTAATATAAAAATTAATATAAAAAATTAAAAAGTTTTTTCACTATAACAAACTTACTTTCATTATTAATAGTTTGATTGAGTATAACTAAAGTCTTATTATTAATCACATAAGTTTCATTAAAAACAGATATATCACGTGAAGTTGTATCATTATTATTTTTAGTATATGTATTATTTCTATTATCAGCTTTGTCAGTGCAGGATGATCACAAATGCAGGTACTATGACTAAAATCATTGCTTGCAGTAACATTCCTTATTCCTAAAGAATCATTAAATGTAATATCGGCAATTGTATTATTATCTTGCACATTGTGTACACTATTCTTTATGATATCACAGTTTAACATATTGTACTCATAATTATTCTCTAAATGTCTAGGATTCTCTGCATTATCACAGTTTTCGACATTGCACGTTGAGCAATTTGTATCCTTAAGTATATTTCTTTCAGCAATATTGTTCCCCACTGTATTTAGAACTGTAAAAAATAATTAAATAAATGTAAGGAAATGGATATTATTATATCCCAGCGGTAAATATAGATTATAAATTAGATAATTGTGAAAAAATGAATATTATTATATCTCAGTGAGAAAAACAGAACAAAAAAAGTTTATTAGATGTTTATTAGATGTCTAATGTATTCTTTCGATCCGTATTTCTCACTGGGATAATACTAAAGAAGTATCTAAGATCTCAAAATTTATTCTTAATTTTGAAATAGAGTAATACTTAAATATTATATTATATTGTGTATTATCTAATAAAAAAGACTATATATAAAGTCACTACAGAAAAAGCTCTAAAATAGCATATTTTATATTTTATTTCTTATATTATAAAGTTAATGTTAATGACAATACTGTATATATACGTCACCCTTATTACCATTGTCATCAACTACATCATTAGAACTGCGCAGCGAAGCAGTGTTATTCAACATAATACTAGTTTCTTGTTTGTCATTGTGTTCATTGTCATTATTCTTTCTAATATTATTGCTGTTTAAAATATTATAATCATCAAGGTTATTATTTAAACATCTCACTAATATTGCATTATCATGATTATTGCCATCGCTATCACAACTAGACACATCTTCATTAATAACATCAGTTGCAACTGTACTACTCGCTGCAAAGAATAGATATATAATTATAATAATAATAACAATAAGAGATATAATAATAAGGATGTAACTAGGTAACATAAAAAAAGATTTTTTAAACCCTAATTTGAATTGTAATTTGATAAGCTCTAATACATTAAATGTATTCGTTATTTAATATTTAATGTTATAAAGTTATATAATAAGAATTTCATACCATTATACAGCATTACATATCGAGTATATTATTAAAACAGTTTTTACTGTTACTAACAATATTGCATACTTTACCTTCATCATTACTATTGCTCGTTGTATTATGCGAATTATATATTAATGTATTATTGATGATATCAATTGTTTTTTGAATTTTTTGATTATCACCAGTGTTATTATTTTCTTCAATATCACATCTATTTAACTTGTTGCAATCAGTACTATTTAAATATTTCTTACACATTGTTACGTCATTGAATTTTTCACCTCTGCTATCAATAACATCTCTTTCAGATATATCAGATGATATCCCATTATTAGTATTATGAACATTATTTTCTGTAAACCATAAATACATATCGTTGGTGCATAAAACATAAATCATAAACATAAATCATACAATTATTAGCCACAAATTTTTGATGCATTCATTATTTGAAAGTATATCAACAGATCTAATTTTAAATATAAAAAATAAATCTATGTCAGATATTTAATAAACATTGTTTATAATAATAATAATAATAATAATATTACCCAAATTCGTGTTCGTTAATATTATTTTAGGTACATTGGAATTTAAATTTGTCGCAACACCCAAAAGACATTTTTTGTTACCTGAAAATGAATAAATCTTGTATAATCTTATATACTTTACATATTAATATTGCACTTTATATAAAAATTAAAATATGCTGAGATCTTTCTTTTTCTCTCTTTCGGAAATAAATAAATAAAATTAAAGAAATATTTTGGATGTATAAATCAATTAACCAAAAAAATTTTTGATTTCTTATGTTTCCAAATAAAAATAAAATTTGCGTAAATCTGATATGATTACTTCCTAGTATAAACGACATGTTCATTACTTGCTTGGATATATGTTGGTTTCATAAACGTTTTTTAAACATATATAATATGATATTATATTTATGAATAGTCTACTCGCAAAGAAAGGGTCTTGATGTAGTTTATCTTGTACTTTTGTTGATCGCTGTTTTAATCTTGCGACAAAATAGCGCGTAAATTATATTAATATTGTGCAATCTTAAGGGAGATAAACATTGTGTCGGCAAAAAAATCGACTTTTTTTAGCGAACTTTTTGTGACGTCTATAAAGCAGGTAGATAAATAAATGTTTCTGCATTGAATTAGTCATCTTTTGAACTGTTAAAAAATATTTTTTTATTTGATGAAATACATTTTTATTTTGGTATAAAATGTGTCTGTAGTAGGCTCTGCACGCCGCGCAAGCTCCATCGACCCTGCACCTGGGTCCTTAAAAGTCATCTGAAATAAAAAAAAGATTTTCTTAAAGTATATAAACGTAGTTTCAGTTAAGCGTACGGAAATTTTAATATTTTAATTATTCGCTAAATGGCGCATGTTTATAAAAATGTTCGAAAATCGTCCAAAAAAAGTACCGTTATTGGGGGGGGCTGGGGGGGGGGGAACTTCAATCGTAAAAAGATCCGTACGCTTAACTGAAACTACATTCATATACTTTAAGAAAATTTTAGGGTTTTTGATTTCAGATGACTTCTCCAGATGCAGGGCCGATGGAGCTTGCGCGGCGTGCAAAGCCTACTACAGACACATTTTATACCAAAATAAAAATGTATTTCATCAAATAAAAAAATATTCTTCAACAATTCAAAAGATGACTAATTCAATGCAAAAACATTTCCCAGACAGCACAAGGATGTCCTTAGGACGTCCAAAGGGCATCCAGGACATACATGTAGGATATCCTGAGGATATCCTATTTTAATCCTCGGATCTCCTCTGGATGTCCTGAGGAAGAGTAAATGATAGCCGTACACTAGCCTCTGGAGAATCCAGGGAGATCCTGTGGAACATCTTAAGGATTTCTATAGGATATGTTAGGGATATTTTTCATACGTTAAAAGGAACAAATTCTAAAATTTAAATATAAATTAAGATTGCGTTCTGTTATTTACTACCAATACTAAAAATCTAATACTAAAAATAGTTCACGTTTTATAATATTTGAGGTTTTCGTGCTGTACATGAATATTTTAGGTTTGGCTTCCGGGTTTGAGTCGTGTAATATTTTCAAAACAATCCAATATCTGAATTCCCTATGTTGGGATTGCATCAGAAATTGAACTGATAAAAAATAATTATATTTTTAATTTCCTGTTAGTTGCTCTTTGCAAGCTTTATATAATTCTCATGACCAAATCTCAAATACGAGTTCGCGCGTCGCATAGCGGTAAACAAACGAACTAGCGGTTGAATATTATTTTTTGTAAAGTTTTTGGAATGTTGCGCATAGTAACATTTCTCATGAAATATTGAGTAAATAATAATTTTGAATATATGAAAATGTGCGCATCAAATTCAATTATTAATATTAAACGAAATTAATGTTAACAATTAATTGCACATGTATATATCCTCTGGAAATCCAAAGGACATCCAATATAATAGACAGGGCAGATATCCTACAGACATCCAGGGGTTATCCAATGGACATTTATAGGACATTAATACTTATTAGAATACTTAAAATTTCTAAATTATATTAAATAGCCTACATAACCGAAAGTAATCATGTATGCATATTAAATTTTCATAAAATATATTTATAATAATATCTTAAAACATCCTACAAATATCCTGAACCATCCTGGACATATTCAGGATGATCCTGAGGACGTTTCGTGCTGTCTGGGGATTCTGCAAAATGAAATTTTCGTGCATATGTGTATGTGCGAGATGGAGGTTCAAGAGTAAAACAGAGCAGTAGATTAGTTGCGTGATGTCGCGATAGACAGAGCTGCAATCGTACACAGACAAACACAGACATAATCGTACTATCTTCGTCTCTTTCATGCGTGTGAGAGTAATATACATGTACGCACTAACATTATTGCAGTATCTTTTTTCTCTCAATCATACGCTCTGTCACGCTCTGTCTCTTTCTAATCGCTCGCTCGCTATGTACTACGTATCGCTTAGCTTCATGCTCCTCGCATATTCACTTACGCGTTCACTCGCGCTTCTCTCTCTCTGTCTCTCTCTCTCTCTCTCTCTCTCTCTCTCTCTCTCTCTCTCTCTCTGCTCGTTCATTATTGTATTCTTTTATTCCCATTATTATATTCTTTTATTTGCTCAACTTTTATTCTTTTTATTCTCGTCTTCTTACATAAAAATAAATAAATGTATTTATTTATTTTTATTTTATATAGCATAAATGAGATATATAATACGTTATTTTCTTTTTTTATTTCACTATATGTAGTTAATACAATACATAATTACATTTCACTTTAGTTAAATACAACATGCACATACAAAAATACACACGCACACGCACACGCACACATACATAATACTTTTTTTATTTATAAAATATACAATATCTTATTTATGCTTTATAAAATAAAGATGAATAAATTAATTTATTATCATATAGGAAAATAAGAATAGAAAGAATAAAAGTCGAACAAATAAAAGATTATAATAATGGGAATGAAAGAATACAATAAAGAACAAGCAGAGAAAGAGAGAGAGAGAGAGAGAACGAATGAGGAGCAAGCGAGATAGCTAACATGAAAGACTTCCGAAGTTTCGCTCGCGAGGCTCGCTTTATCTATAATCTCTCGCGTTATATATCGTTACTGTAAAATTTTTGTTTTTCGCGCTTATTGATCCGAAAATAATTACAATGAATTAATGATATTTTACCGATTAAAATGATACCAAACACGATATAAATCGGGTAATTTTTAATCAATTATGTAATTAAAATTATGATTACTTATTTCATTAAAAATAATCCGATTTATGTCATATTTAGTGTCATTTTAATCGCAAAAATGTAATTAATCCATTACAATTATTTTCAGATATATAAAATGCGAAATACAGAGATTTTATTTTCTATAATAAGATGACATATACACGTCAAAGATTACGGATAAAGGGAGCCTGGCGAGCGAGACTTCGGAACTTTTTGATGTTTGTCATCTCGCTTGCTCCTTCATTCTTTCTTGCTCTCGCTTTTGTCGATTCTTCAGCATCGGGGATCTTTCCTTATGTACAAAATATAAACATTTTATAAAATAAAAACTGAAACTTACATTTTGGATTTTATTAGTATGAATATAAATATAATGGATTAATGAGATTCTTGCGATTAAAATGATACTAAACATGACATAAAGTGGATTATTTTTAATCAATTATGTATTATGTAATTATGATTACTTATTTCATTAAAAATTATACTAATTTCATTATAAAATTATAAATAAATTTATTTATTTTTATGTAGAGAGACGAGAATAGAAAGAATAAAAGTTGAGCAAATAAAAGAATATAATAAGGGGAATAAAAGAATACAATAATGAACGAGCAAAGAGAAAAAGAGAGAGAGAGAGAGAGGGAGAGGGAGAGAGAGAGAGAGAGAGAGAGGGAGGGAGAGGGAGGGAGAGAGAGAGGGAGGGAGAGGGAGAGGGAGAGGGAGAGTGAGAGAGAGAGAGAGAGGGAGGGAGAGGGAGAGGGAGAGGGATTGATTGATTGATTGATCTTTATTAGCTTTCTCAGCTATTTGTAATACAAATCTAGTTTACATTAATTACGATATACTCCTTTAACATTCGCTTAAACGGCACAATTCTTTCATTCCGCTTTATTTCAGCTGGCAAGGCGTTATACATTTTCACTCCTTCGTAAAACATACTCTTTTGCGCACTCCTTGTTCTGCGATATTTTATTGCAATATCCCCAGCTTGTCGTGTTTGCCTTTCACTCTCATTTCCCACAATTTCTAATCTATTTCTTAATTGCTCCGGTAACATGTTCCTTAAAATCTTAAAAATAAATATACACACATTATAATATAGCCTCTGTTTTATGGACATAAACTGCAGCGCTTGCAGCATACGCTCCACTTTAGTATGTCTATCACATTGCAATATGATCCTCATGGCTCGGTTTTGTGCTTTTTGCAATTTATTCAGCTATGTTTCTCCCATATCAATTAACAGCGTCGCACAATACTCAAAGTGAGGCGCTATAACTGTCTTATATACAATACATCTAGTGTATGCCGATATACAGGGTGTTAGAAAAGTCTGGAAACGGTCATATATCTCGTAAACAATGCATTTTAGAAAAAAATGTTTCAGACAAGAGTTGTATGGTTTCGAGAGTAACATAAGGTGGTGTCATTAATTTGACCTTGAATAGTTGCTTGAAGGTCACGTGAAGGTCACCTTCAATTTTTTAAATGAAACTGCCTACTTTTTATTGCATATTCTTGTAGCTTATCTTGAGAGCTTTTCAAAACACTATAATAAAGTATTTTTTCATTAAGTACTTTTTGAGTTATTTTATATTTTAATCGTTTACGAGATGTTTGACCGTTTCCAGACTTTTCTAACACCCTGTATAATTACCTATTCTATTCAAAAAACTCGTTTTTTTCCCTATTTTCTTTAGCATATAATCACAGTGGTCCTTAAATCGTAGTCTATCGTCAATAATTATGCCTGGGTATTTCATTATTTCCACACGTTCAATCTCAGTTCCATCCAAACATTTTAATGTTATATTACCTCGCAGTTCTTTTCTTATACTTCTAACAATCATATATTTCGTTTTTCCTGCATTCATTTTTAACTTATTTATATTCATCCACTTTTCTACTATAGTAAATGCCATATTCATTTTGCCCTCTAATTCCGCGCTGCTTTCTCCAGTTACATATATTAACGTATCATCTGCAAACATTTTTATACTACATCCTTCTGGACAGATTTTTATTATGTCATTTATATATGTATACTATAAATAACAAAGGTCCTAATACAGATCCTTGCGGTCCATATTCTGTGGTCATTAATTTAGACCATTTATTATTAAATTGAACCTGTTGTGTTCTATCCTTTAAATATGATTTTAACCATTCTATAACCATTCCCCTAATTCCATATTGATATAATTTCTCTAATAATCTTTCTCTATCTATTGTTTCAAAGGCTCGCTTAAGATCCATGAAAATTACCCCTACCGTTTTTGCCTCACTAACTATCAATTTCCATTCATCAATGATTGTTTGAATCATTCCATTGATCAATGGCTGTTTCACACGAATACTGTTTTCTAAAGCCCGACTGATGTTCTGTTATAATACAATTATTTTCCAAATACATTTCAATTTGCTTTTTAACTACTAATTCTAACACTTTTTCAAATATTGGTAACATATTTATACGCCTAAATTCACTTGCTTTTTTCTCTATTTTTGGAATCGGTATTATTGTAGACGTTTTCCAATCTTTTGGACAGCAACCTTCCTTCAAAGAATTATTTATTATATCAACAAATTCCTCTTTTATTACGCAAAATACTGCCTTTAATATATCGCTAGTTATTCCCTCCTCTGTACCTTTCTTTTTCGGTAGTCCCATAACAATTTCCTGTAAATGCTCTATACTAATCATTTCAAAATTTTCCATAATTCCCTCGTTTTCAATAACATAAATAATTCTTTTACATGCATTCCCAGTTTTACTCCCATTTATAGATTTTACTATACTATTAATACTTTGTATATAATATAAATTAAATTTATCTGCTATATTGCATCCTTCAGTGCTGTCTAATATTTCAAAATCTATATTCTCTACTTCCCTCTTACCTCTTGGTTCGCCTCTAATTATTTCTTTTAGTGTTTTCCACATAGATGTACGATTTTCTTTATTAAGATCTATCATATTTTCATAATATTCTTTCTTCTTTGTCTTAATTAATTTAACTACTGTATTTTTTTCAATTTTAAATTGCAACCAATTTTGTTCCGTGTCAGCATACAATGCCTTCCTATATGCCTCATCCCTTTTAGCCGCTGCTTCTCTTATTTCATCCGAAAACCACTTTTTCCCTTCCCATATTCTCGGAATTCTAAAATTTTTTCTAGGTGCTGTAGCGTCCAACGCATTTACTATACTATCAACAAATTTCTTCGCTCTCACACTGATATCCATATCTTGGTTTTTCTCTAATTTATTTTCCACTAATTTAATAAATTCATCTATATTAAACTCTCTATAATTCCTAACACTAAGTTCTCTGTATTTATTATCAAATTTATTCGCATTTATTTCAACTTTTAGCCACGCATGGTCCGTTATTTTGGGTTCATGCATTACCTGCATTTCTATTTTATTATTAGCGAAAATTAAATCTATAATTGTTTTACTATCTTTCGTAATTCTCGTCGGTTTATTTACATATTGTTTCATGCCTAAGCTCAACATTATCGTTTGTAACTTCCTTGTATAAAACGAATCTAACATAATATCTATATTAAAGTCTCCTATTACCATACATTCTCCCCGTATTATTAACTCTTCTATTATATCCTCCAGAAATCTCACGAAATCACCATGCGATGCACTCAGTGAATGATATATTACCATTATTATTCCTCTATACAATTTTTCTTTTACCTCAATCGCAGCACACCAACAATTCGATTCTAATTTTTTTACTAATACTATTTCATATTTAACATCATCCCTTATATATAAAACTACCCCTCCTGTATTTCTATTTTCAGCATCGCATCTAATTATACTATAACCTGGTACGTTCACTTCACTGTCTTCAATTTCAACAGTCAATCTTGTCTCTGATAACGCTATGAATGCCGGATTTACTTTCTTCATAATCTGATGTTGTATCTCATCTTTATGCGCCATCAAACTTTGCGCGTTTGTATACAATATTATTTCCGCTTCCTTCTGTAATTGCTATTTCGCATCTTCCCAGCCGGCTCTCCTCTTCTCCTCCTGTATCGCCCTTTTAAATGTTGGACATTAAGGACATCGTGTTCATCACTTATCTTCAGGTTGTATGTTCGAATTTTAAACATACAATTTACACATTTTTTCTTTGTTGCCGTACATTCAATCGCTTTATGATTTCCCGCACATTTGTGGCATGTTTCATCTCGCATACAATTTTTTGCAATATGATAGTATCCCCAGCATTTAAAGCATCTTTTAACATTAATGTGATTGAATATAGGACATTTTCTCCATCCTACATTTAGTTTCTCTTTTTTCAACATCAATTCATGCGTTTCTTCATCTACTTCAATTATTATCGAACCTTCTTCTTTTTCTCTTCTTCTAAGTTGATTATTATCATTTCTTTTTTCTTTAACTATTTTCTTCACTATTCGCATTTGGAATCCATCATTTATTGCATCAATTCTATTCTGCTTCTTGATTGTAGTTATTAAGTCATCATCATCCAATCTCATTTCTTCTTCGCTGACATTGATAATTTTTATTTTGGGCTTCATCTGCGGTGATTCCGTAACTTTGAAATTTTCTCCTAGTTTGTCCTGCACTGTGGCATTCAACGTTTTCATTTCTTTTCCAGTTTCACAACCCATGATCACTGTCCCCTTGCTTCTTTTTTTAGCTTCGTTATTCCCATCGGCATGTTTTTGATATCTACCTTTTCTTTTATCAATTTTTTTGTAACTTCACTCTCTTGTTGAATCTTGGGTTTGATAATTATAACATTCTCTTTCTTTTTCTCTTTAACCGCTTCACTATAGCTCCTTTGTATTCCTCCTGTTGATCCACATACTTCTCCCTGTATCATTCTTTTCAACTCTTCTAGCAGTTCCTGCTTAACATTTCCCAATTCTTCTCGAACTATTTTCTTGACCATCATTTTAATTTCCTTTTTACATGCTGTTTCATCTTTTATTTCTTTTACAATTTTTACCAACCAGTCTATTTTTACGTCAATAGTCGATGATCCACTCGCTCCTGATATTCTATTTCCACTACTTGGCGTCGTAAACGAACCTGTAGATCCTGTAGATCCTAGCCTGTCCCTGCCGCCCTCGGCTACTGCCGATGCCTTCTTCATATCTGCTTCACTTTCAATTGTAAATCTGTCAAATGGGCCAGAACACGGTACCAATTCTTGATTTTTATCGTAAATTCTATGCTTGCTTACACATCCTGGATAGTAAAACAGCTTAATACGATTCATCTGATAGCAAGACTTGCATGTCACCACCTGATTTTTTATTGTCTTTTTACATGCCGAGCATCGATATTCAGCATATTCATCGTCCATGCCGATAATTATCGGCCGAAACCGCTAATATCAGCGTAAGCGATCAGTCACCTCTGTTCCACTGTCACACGTCAGCACTTTTGTGTCCACCTTTAATGTCTACCTGTCGTGTGAGACTTTGGTGTCCCAGACAGGAAATGCACTTCTCACGCCCACAAATCAGCATATCCCGGCTAGATAACACTCATGGCTAATGCCGGTCTATGCTGCTATGACTTGAATAACTTTATATCACTCCCCGTAACTATTTAACCGTTTAAAAGTTATTACTTTTGCAGAGCGATGTTTGACACATCTTTTCCACTGCAGAGAGAGTGAAAGAGGGGGGAGAGGGAGAGGGAGAGGGAGAGAGAGAGAGAGAGAGAGAGAGAGAGAGAGAGAGAAGCGTAAGTGAATATGCGAGGAGCATGAAGCTAAGCGATACGTAGTACATAGCGAGCGATTAGAAAGAAACAGAGCGTATGATCGAGAGAAAAAAGATACTGCAATAATGTTAGTGCGTACATGTATATTACTCTCACACACATGAAAGAGACGAAGATAGTACAATTATGTCTGTCTTTGTCATGTACGATTGCAGCTCTGTCTATCGCGACATCACGCAACTAATCTACTGCTCTGTTTTACTCTTGAGCCTCGATTTCGCACACACACATATGCACGAAATTTTTGCAGACAGTAATCTTTTTTACTAAGCTTCTAAACACGTTTCTAAACGTTCACCTATATTCTTTCATGCATTTCCGAGCGGAGAGGTATCTTATTTTGCACATACACATTGCAAAACTTTTATATTACATAAGTATTGTTCTGACCTGATGCCAGAAGCCGATAAAAAACTGTAATTTTTTAGTTTCTTTCTGTTTTTAACATAAACTCGTGAAGTCTCATCTTTGTTTCGATGTGTACTTAAATCGTGGAAAAGGATTTATTATTCTATTCAACTAAAAAAAAGATTTCGGTGTGCAAAATAATAATCGTTTTGGTCGGTAAAACAGACGAGCTTTTGGATCCCCTTAACGTGTTCGCGCCAAATGGTTCGCGTAAGAACGGTGAATGAAAAAATGTTTGCTTTATTATTATATGGTAATGGTAAATATGCTGTGAAGAACATTCGTTGCAAACGTGGAGGCCGTCTAATAGCACGTAATAGTAAGTAAATAATATATAAGATTTAACGATGTTGTAATTAATATAAAATCATAAAAGACGCCGGTTTAATCTCGATATGTGTATGTATGTGTATATACATTCATCGACATAAAAATCTTCATTAATACGTACATTTATCGACTTTTGTGTCATCACCGATAATACTTTCGCTAAATTTTTTCATTCAACCCATATATGTATTACTATAATAAATAAAGCACATGATATATATCGTTTATTTCATAAAGGTTTTCTAAACATATATAATGATATTATATTTATGAATAGTCTACTTGCAAAGAAAGGGTCTTGATATAATTTATCTTGTACTTTTGTTGATCGCTGCTTTAATCTTGCGACGTAAATTATATTAAGGAGATAAACACTGTGTCGGCAAAAAAAATCGACTTTTCTTAGCGAATTTTTTGTGATGTCCATAAAGCAGATAGATAAATAACCCAGACAGCACAAGACATCCTCAGGATCATCCTGAATATGTCCAGGACGGTTCAGGACATTTGTAGGACGTTTTAAGATATCATTATAAATATATTTTATGAAAATTTAATACGCATACATGATTACTTTCAGTTATGTAGGCTATTTAATATAATTTAGAACTCTTAAGTATTATAATAAGTATTAATGTCCTATAAATGTCCACTGGATAACCCCTGGATGTCCATAGGATATCTGTCCTGTCTATTATATTGGATGTCCTTTGGATTTCCAGAGGACATACATGTGTTATTTGGCAATTAATTGTTAACATTAATTTCGTTTAATATTAATAATTGAATTTGATGCGCACGTTTTCATATATCCAAAATTATTATTTATTTAGTATTTCATGAGAAATATTATTGTGCGCAACATTCCAAAAATTTTACAAAAAATAATATTCAGTCGCTAGTTCGTTTGTTTACCGCTATGCGACGCGCGGGCGATGCGTTCATCTCGTATTTGAGATTTGGTCATGAGAATTATATAAAGCTTGCAAAGAGCAACTGGCAGGAAATTAAAAATGTAATTATCTTCTATCAGTTCAATTTCTGATGCAATCCCAACATAGGAAATTTAGATATTGAATTGTTTAGAAAATATTAAATGGCTCAAACCCGGAAGCCAAACCTAATATATTCATGTACACCATGAAAGCCTCAAATATCAAAGAACGTGAATTATTTTCAGTATTAGATTTTCGATATTGGCAGTGAATAACAGAACGCAATTTTATAAAGAAAATAATTTATGAACTTCAGTAGGTAATCTAGGCCGTACCTAACTCACGGCCCCTTGAGTGCGAGAAAGAGGTACCCAAAGGAGAAAAAGAGATAGCGGCAGTTTTTTGGCATCTGCGGGGGGAGTGCGGCGGGGGGGACCCGGGGGGAGGACGGGGGGGTACGTAGGGAGGGGGGGAAGCGTGTCGCCTAGAGTGCTCAAGAGATGGTGCTCTGCTCGATCGAGGCTACGCTTCCCCCTCACCCTACGTACCCCCCTGATCCTCCCTACCGGCTCCCCCCTGCCCGAACTCCCCCCGCGATTGCTAACAAAGTGTTCGCTGTCCCTCGTTCTCCAAGGGTACCTCTCTCTCGCACTCAAAGGGCCGTGAGTTAGATACAGCCTACACAATTACTTTCATTCGCGAGGAAGAGCGACTGACGCGCTCGGCGTATCCGCAATGACTGACCGTTCTACGGCACGGCTAAGTTATTAAACCCTTTTCTATATCTTCCCGCACGAAGCGTTTTTCCCGCGCGAAGCGTTTCTCCCATCGCGACTCGACCTTGACGTGACTCGTTCCTAAGAGGGGGGTGACGACGATATCTCGCGCTGCTTTTAGCGCGCGATCCGCTATCGCGATTCTTAAGGGATGCGCGATGCTTCCAGCGCGCGATCCGCGAGCGGATGCCGGGTATCCGGCGCCGAGGGAGACGGAGGATTATCGGGGGCAGCCGAAAGAAGAGAGGGACAGTTAGCGGTGATACGAGCGCGCTTATCGCGTATCGGAGCGAGTTTTTCTTCGTTTTTCGGCGATACGAGCGCGCTTATCGCGTTTCGGGGCGAGTTGTTTTTCGTTTCTTGGTGACGACGCGCTTCCGGTGACTAGACGCGTCCGAGAGCGAATATTCAGCTCGATTAATCGGAGCGCGTTATCGTCATTTTTTTCGTTATAAAAGGATGCCGTGACGATCTCGAGATATTAGTACGTTCGAGAATATTCGCGGCGTGATGAAGCGCGCACCGAGCGCTTTATCGAGATTAGCTGGAAAAGTGGTGAATATTCGAATTAGAAGTATCGAGGATATACAGAATTTGGAAATACTGAATTGTTTGAAGAAGGAACTAAGCGAATGTTATATAGAGGACTGTCTGTACTGTAAAGAAAAGATCAGCTTCGCGGAAGAGTTTGTGCGAGAGGCGAGCGAGGCGCAATTCGACGAGCCTTTCTCGAATGTCGGTGCCGATGGCTATTTGCTTTATCGCAATTGGAAACGGCGATACGGAATTCCAAACTTTTCGTGGGAGGTGAATCACGTCGTGCATTGCTTCTATACATTCGGTTGCCAATTTGAGAACGGAAATTATTTCGAGGAAGATGTGAGATATTGCGTGGAATGCGCGCATAGATCAAGCTTCATGAGAAGCGTATCGACGCATATGAAAAAATCGGTGTATAGCGAGAGAGTGCCCGCCTGCGATCTTATCGACGAAGTCTTCGACGTGTCGAATAATTGGTGCGACGGCTGCGCGACGAGAGCTTTGTTCTATATCGAGGGTTACGACGAGGAAGAGACGTGGTTTATCAATAAAAGATCTTGGCTTTCGTTAAACGACGAGTGATGAATCGAGAAACGATAGAGGAGCGCGATCTTCTTAATAGCGCGCGGGATGTCTCGACGGTGGACGCGTATCGCGCGTGGGCGAGACGGTGCGACGAGTGTCTCGAGTTTCTGCGGGACGGGTCTCGAGGCGAGCGCCGGGGGAGATCCACCGGAGCGATCAATTCTCTGATCGCTCGAACCGTTCGATTGACGGGCGCGAGAGACGATCTGCGTCGACGTTTCGAACGCGTGGGAGGCAGCGTAGAGAGGCGCGAAGGATTCTCATGGTTTGAGATGGAGACAGCTTTCTCTAGACGCATTTTAACCGGCGCGGTTATCAACTTCGATTATATCGAACCTTCGCGATTTCTCGAGGACGCTAGAGATACCGTGCTCGATAGAGTACGCGATGCTATAGATGAACATAACAGTGTTAAGGTCAATACCGTGTTTATCGGTGAGTTCGTCTCAGGCGACAAGATTGATATTAAGACTATCGCTACGAAGAATTAACCGCTTCTACCTCTTTCCGATTTGCAAGAGTGGTATGGGAAGCGTGTGGTCGACGCTACTTTAGCTTCGCTGGAGGAGTTTCAAGAGCGCGATAGCGGATGGGCGTTATCGCGAATTCTAAATTTAACGGTGAATGTGAATAAATATAATCCTATGCACGCTGGATGTCACGTCCAGATACCGCGAGAGATCGCGTTGAAGAAAGCGGTGATTAACGTGCGATCTACGGACAACGCGTGTTTCGCGTGGGCGGTAATCGCCGCTTTATATCCGGTTGAGAAAAACACGGAGAGAAGCTCGCGGTATCCTCACTACTCGACGGTGCTGAATCTGGAGGGTATCGAGTTTCCCATGAGTTTAAATGGAATTACTAGATTCGAGCGTATTAACAACATATCTATTAATGTGTATACCGTTCGAGATAAGAAGGACGGGAAAAGTAGCTGCCGTGTCGTTCCTCTGCGTCTCACTTGTAATAAGAAGGACAGACACATTAATCTGCTGTATCTGAGCGATACGACGCAACGAGATAATACGGCGCATTTCGCATGGATTAAGAATTTGTCTCGACTCATCGGATCGCAACTGAGCAATAGGCAACATAAAGCGCATATATGCGATCGGTGAGTACGAATTAAAAAATTTGTCTCGTAGTGTGGATAATATACACGATTTAAAAAATGTGTTTTATGTCGCAGCTGCATGCATTATTTTCGAACGAGCGATAAATTATTGGCTCACAGCGCAGACTGTGGAAGGATGAACGAGTGCGCTATAGTTCTTCCTACTGAAGATGACAAATGGTTAGAGTTTCACAATTACTGTAGAAAGGAGAGACTTCCATTCGTGGTGTACGCCGATCTCGAATGCGTGCTGGAGAAGAAAGAGGAGAAGAGAACACCGAATACATCTATCATTCAGCATCACAAAGTCTATAGCGCTGGATATTACGCGCGATGCGCGTTCGATGATGCTGGCTCGACATACAAAGCCTATCGCGGCGAGAATTGCGTATCGTGGTTTGTTAAAGAATTGTACGATTTAGCGCTTCGCGCGAAGACTATTTTCAACATTGATGCGCCTATGGTGGATCTTACACCGGACGAATGTGAGAGATTCATGAGCGCGACGCACTGTCGCGTATGCGAGAAACCGTTCGAATCGGAAGACGCTCGCGTGCGCGATCACTGTCATCTAACCGGACGGTATAGAGGTCCGGCGCATTCGAATTGTAATTTAAATTATAAGGAGACTTACGTAATTCCAATATTCTTTCACAATTTATCGGGTTACGATGCGCATTTCATTATTAAAGATGTGGCTATCGCTTTTCCCGGCAGCGTCGAGTTATTGCCGCTAAAGAAGGAAATGTATATCTCTTTCACGAAGAACATTGAGAATGCGTCAAACGAGGGATGCTTTGGGAAACGCCTGAAATTGCGCTTTGTGGATTCTTTCAAGTTTTTAAGCGCGAGATTAAGTTTAACAAACCGGTTTACGTGGGTATGTGTATTCTCGATGTGTCTAAGATTCGTTTATACGAATTTCATTACGAGTATATGCTACCGTTATATCGAGATTAATGTAAAATAATGTATACCGATACGGATAGCCTCATTTATCGCATCGAGTGCGAGGATGTGTATGAAGATATGAAGCGCGACATTGACAGATTTGATACGAGCGATTACGCGGTGGACAACGCGTACGGTATGCCTCTAGCTAATAAGAAAATACCTGGTGCTATGAAGGACGAGAATGCCGGCGCGATTATGACGGAATTCGTTGGGCTTAGAGCGAAGATGTACGCGCTACGAATCGAAGGTAGAGACGATACGAAAAAAATTAAGGGTGCTAAGAGTGGCGTCGTCGCGAGAACGATAACGTTCGAAGATTACGTGCACTGTCTTCGAGAAAGAATCGAGATGAGGCGCAAACAATCTTGCATAAGATCTAAGTTACACGAGGTGTATACGGTGTCGGAATTGAAAGTTGCGCTCAGCCCGCATGATGATAAACGATACGTGATATCAGGAACTATGGATACTTTACCGTGGGGGCATTATAAAATACCGCGGTAAGGAGCGAGGGAAACGTTATATATCGAGAATGTAATAAATAATATTTGCGTTTAATATAGTTTATTTTAATATAGTTTATATTAATATAGTTTATTTTAATATAGTTTATTTTAATAAAATACTCCGAGAGCGCGATATAAGAGAATAACGAGCGCATGTCTCGCGAAAATCGTGAGAATATTTATAAACGAACGCGAGGATCGAACTCGCGAGATCGCGTTTTTTCGCGAGTGTTTTGTAATTTCGCGAGACGCGCGTTCGCCATTCTATTTACGACGCTCCCAGAGATGCTTCTTAAAATGTTCAAACTTTCAACTTATTGTTAATATAAATGTAACACAGTTTATTGTTAGCATAAACACAGTTTATTTTATAAATAATAAATAATATTTTATAAATAATATTTTATAAATAATATATAATTAATAAAATATTCCGAGAGAAAAAATAATAAAAATGGGATATGCGAAGGTACGAAATATTCGCGAAGAAACGCGTGAATTTTTTCGAGTATTTTTATATCGTAAAAAATTGTAGTAGTTTCCTATCTGTTTTATTTTTAATAAATCTCGAGCTAGTTTTGACAAGTTGCTCTAGCCAAAGATTTATAGAGAGCAAATAAATCTTGGTGAGAGCAACTTGCTAAATCTGCATCGAGATTTATTAGAAATAAAACAGGTTGGAAACTTCCACAATCTATTTATTATGTTCTCGGAAGCATTATATATATCGAACAACGCGAAAAAAGGTTAATATGAGATACGACGTTCGCGTAATGGTGTGATAAAAGAATTTATATAGAGCGTGAGAAAGAGTCCGTATAAAGCGCGAAAGAGAAAACGCAGGATGCAGCGGCCGCGTAGCGGCGCGAGAAAGAATCTGTATGGAGCGCGAGAGAGAACCCGTATGGAACGCGAGAAAGACGGACTCGCGCGTGTTTTTTCGAGTATTTCCACAATATAAAAAATCATGGAAATTGCCGCTATGTCCAATTCGCGGCGAATCCTAACCTAAGTCAGGATTTGTCACAAGTTAGATAGAGCAATAATTTCCGTGATTTCTTTATTATGTTTTCGGAAGCATTATATAACGAACAACGCGGAAAAAAGGTAACCGCGAGATACGACGTTTGCTTAACGACGCGATGAAGAATTCATATAAAGCGTGAGAAAGAGTCCGTATAAAGCGCGAAAGAGAAAACGCAGGACGCGGCGGCCGCGTAGCGGCGGGAGAAAGAATCTGTATGGAGCGCGAGAGAGAACCCGTATGGAACGCGAGAAAGACGGACTCGCGCGTGTTTTTTCGAGTATTTCCACAATATAAAAAATAATGGAAATCATCGCTCTGTCCAATTTGCCACGAATCTTGACTCAGATTATGCGAGTTATTCTAAATCGTGACTGGAATAACATACCAAATCTAAGGCAGGATTTGTGGCAAGTTAGACAGAGAGAAAATTTCCATCATCTCTTTATTATGTTCTCGGAAGCATTATATATCGAGCAACGCGAAAAAAGGTTACCGCGAGATACGACGTTCGCTTAACGACGCGATGAAGAATACATATAGAGCGGGAGAAAGAGTCCGTATAAAGCGTGAAAGAGAAAACGCAGGACGCGGCGGCCACGTAGCGGCGCGAGAAGGAATCTGTATGGAGTGCGAGAGAGAACTCGTATGGAGCGCGAGAGAAAACACGTATGGAACGCGATAATTTCGTGATAATTTTTATTTTTCTAACGAATAATTTTATTTAATATATGTAGTTGTATTTAATATATAGTTGTATTTAATATATGTAGTTTTATTTAATAAAAATACATTTTTATCATAATACAGCCGTTTTATGTATCCAAGAATTGTGCGACTCGTCCATTCCCAGCCATTTCACGTAAACTTCGTTGCCTCTTCGGCGCAGCACCTTTTCCACGAGATACACGTTGGGATCGTTGACGCGCAGCAACTCGTGCTCGTAAAATCCTCCGGCGATCGGTTCGCCGCGCGAATCCTTCAGCAGATACGTTACGGGATTAGTTCGTTGTATCTTGGCTATTCGAAAAATTTCGGTGGTCCAGTTAGGTGTGAAGCCTTTCTCGAAGATCGTCTTAAACTTGCTGACGCGTACTGGATCAGCTACTTTGAATTTAGTTGGAGTCGCGATTTTTATATTGCAGTATACCGTATTTAAAAGTTTATCGGCGATCGCTGGAGTCACGTCGACGGGTCTCATACCTATAGTGCGATGTTTTCGCGCGTTATATTCCTCGACGAGTCGAGGTAATTCGTCTATCCATTTATACGTTCCGCTTAGCGTGAAATATTTCCACATAGAATTTTTGAGTGTCCGATTAAATCGTTCGACGATCGACGCTTTCATCACCGAGTACGTCGAGTAATGATTCACTTCGCGCTTTTCCACGAATTTTCTCACTTCAGCGTTATAGAATTCTTTTCCTTTGTCGGTCTGCAGATTTTTCGGGCACCGCTTAGAGTCTCGCACTATCTTAGATAACGCTCGTGTAACCTCGTTCGCGCTCTTGCTTTTAAGCGGTATAGCCCAAGCGTATTTGCTTAATGCGTCGATAACGGTGAGTATGTAGTTGTGGCCTTTGTTAAGTCTCGCGTAAGGACGCATCTCGACCACATCCGCCTGCCATAGGTCGTCGTACCCGCGTATCGCGACGCGACGACGCGGAAAGTTTCTTCTCGCGGGCGCGTGCAATTCCTCGACTAGTCTTCGTTTTTCGGCGCTCATAATTCTCTTCTCTTTCTCTCAAGGATGACGTTGGGCTGGATCTCTCTCTCGAGCGGCTCGCCGCTCCGAGTGTCGCCGCTGGTCTCGCGAATCTTCGCTAGTTTCGTCACTCTCCCCGATGGCTCGTCCGCGTCTCTCTTCAATCGCGATGTTGAATTTTCTAATTCTCGTATTTTCGCCGCAGAATCAGCCGCAGAATTCGCGGCGACGCGCGATTTTTGGGTTAGTTCCTGTATTATTTTCCCCTGATTGAACAGTATTTTACGATCGCTCGCGCTTTTCGTCGAAGACTCAGCAGCGTTGAGCGATATTGTATTTTTTGCGACATCGATTTGATCGCTTAAACTATTAATTCGTTTATCTAAGGCATCGATTCGTTTACCTAGAGCGTTAGCGTTAGATTCTGTTCTCGAAACGGAATTTTCCACAGCGTCTATCCGTTTACTCAAAACGTCGTCGCGCGCTTCGATTTTGGAAACAAAACTCTCCGCGGCGTCTATTCGTTTACCCAGAGCGTTATCGAGCTGGGTGAGTCTCGTGAATAGTAGAATGGCGCCTTTCCCTGCTTCGTCCGCGTCTTTTCTCAATTGCGACGTAATTCCTTCAACATAGCTTTTGCTCGTCGCGTCGGCGTCCTCCTCCGGCTTAGCCAGACGCTTTATCTTGCGCTCTCTCGCGTCGTATTCGACGGAAGAGCTTAGACACAGCGCGTTATCGCGCACGTAATTTCGCAGAGATTCGATAGCCGGACGTAGTCTTCCGGTTCTCGCCGCGGTTTTTTGAAGGCGTGCCGAATTTGCTCACGGACATCGCGAATTCCACGCACGACTGCGGCGATCGTCGATGCGATGGTTCGATTTATACTATCGCTCCCGTTTCGCGAAGCTCCTCGATTATCGATAGAATCTCGTTTTCGTGAGCGTTGTTGCCAGCTCGACGCGAAGCGTCCAGCAATCGCAGACGATCCACTAATTCGTTTGGATTGTCCCAATGAATGTAATCGATTCTATAGTTCGTGACTCGCATGGTTGACGGTACGCGACCCGCACCCATCTTTTTTGCGCTGCTGCCGTGAATAAGCGGAGCGATAACGAACTTGTATTTGTATCCTTTATTTCCTAAAACAGATTTTTTAGCGTCATGGTCGCGTTTATGAGCGTTCGTTGTTAACAATAAACTCTTGTATGTTAATTTATCCTTTTCCGTATATGTGAGACTATCAGGATTTTTCATGAAGATTAATTCGTATAAACCGGGGGTACCGATGTATTTAATTTCATCTATAAGTATGGAGTCATCCGCGTCTATATTGAATCGCCTATTGCCGAGCATCGCGCATTTCGCGCTCATGTACACTCCGTAAACGTGATCGATCTCATTTGGCGCTTCTCCGCCGAGAAGAGCCCCCAAGTATTTTCGTCCCAACGGTCCTAGCCGGCCGTGCGGCATTTCGCGATCTTGAGAAGTTCGCTTAACAGGTGTTTCAAACGTTGAGGATGACTCGAGATTCTCAGGTTCGAACGTTTCCTCTTCAGTTTCGTCCCGCGCGAATGGATCTCTCTCGATAGGATACACGTTTGACGGAGTAGAAACGGCATCTAATCGTCGTCGCGCTCGTATTCGTTTCACTTTAGGTTTTTTCCAAGCGGGAGTCAACTCTTCCTCCTTCCATTTTTCCTCATTCCATTTTTCCTCGACGCTCGTCGTTACAGGCGAAGCGTCGATCGCGTCTCGCTTTATCATTTCGCGTTTAATCTTGTCTCGCTCGATCTCGTCTCGCTCGGCGCGCTCGGCGATGCGCCGCAGCGGGTCGACGATTGGCTTAAAACGGCTCTCCATCGCGATCTCGTTCTCCATTTTGCCGGTCTTTAACGCTCTGTGTTTTTTACGAATCGATGCGCGCGTCTTAGCGATCTCTTTCGCCGTCTTCTCTCGTTCACCGATATCCGTCGCAGCCATTGTGATTAATAAATCGGTTCTTCTCGCTCGCGGGAGGGAGAGCGATCGATGCGTTCGACGTATTCGCGACGACTGATCGCTCTATGGTACGGCGAAATCGTTAAACCCTCGCCTATATCTGCCGGCGCTAAGCGCGCTATCTTTATCAATCACTAGGAAACCATATCTATATCGCCAACACGCGCGGCATAGCGCGTGAAAATTCTCATACGACATATCCGTGTTCACGTGATCGTTGTATGCGTGACGCAAATTAGTGCCATCTTGCTTAAAAAGAATCAACAGATTCGCGTTATCTCGAATCAAATGTTTTGGTATTTTAGCGTACGTTTGGCACAGATAGAAGCAATCGATATTCGAGTGTCGACCCATAGCGAAGTACTCTCTAATAGTATTCTGTTTGTCGCACGCTACGTCGTCGAATACGAATATAGAATTCAGGAGCGCTTCGCTAGGCGAAATAACATCAGAGTTATCGGAAAATGAGAAATAACCTATATCTTCCATCGGTGCCAATAAATTCTCTAAATACTGATATTTAGGCTGCTGCAATGACTTCGAGTAAACGTAAACGTTCTCGAAGCGTACACCGTGCAGGCTGTCCAACAAACTTATCAGCGCGTTCGTTTTACCACAATTAGAGGGACCGCAAATGAGGCAGCGAATAGCGCTCGGTAATAGACGACCATGTCTGCGCGCTTCCTCAGACGGTCGCGCCCTACCATCGAGATTCGTCACCCTTGTCGCGATCGGCTGCCGCACGAAGCGCATTCCTCTCGCCGCGCGCGTGCGCGGTACACTCGCGCGAGGCAGGGCGAGATCTTTTTATTTATATACGAATAGATCGCCGTCGATCGCGCAGTAGCGAATCGCGCGCGGTGAATCGAGATGTTTATTTTACTAATAGACGGTGACGATATTCTTGATTTCACCACCGATCAATTGCGGTTTATCCCGAAAGTAATTTTACTAAAATACTTCGGTCGCTATGTGGAACGATTGTGGAAGAAACTGCCCGAACATATAAGATTGGATCCGGAGGTGCGGCGCTACCGTCGATGCCTGGAGCATTACAATCGTCCCTGGCAACGAACGCACATCGACGGCCCGGCGCCGCTCGTTAAAGATTGTAGCGAATGCAATTCGCGAAGCAGCGGTACGGTGTAATCGGTGATATCAGCGGCGCCGGCTTATTGAATAGAGCGATAAACGCGCTCCCATTCGAATTACATATACCCGGATATCAATTTTGCGGGCCGGGTACTCGTCTCGCGAAACGATTAGCGCGAGGCGATCGAGGCATCAATCCTCTGGACGCGGCCTGCCGCGAGCACGATATCGCGTACTCGCGGAGCGGCGAGCTCACCGATCGACACACCGCTGACCGCGCGCTCGCTGAGAGAGCGCGCGAGCGCGTCACGGCTAAAGACTCGACTCTCGGCGAGATAGCCGCCGCGACGGCTGTATGGATAGCTATGAAATCGAAAACAAAACTTGGAATGGGCGCGACGAGAATCAAGAGAAAGAAGAGCAAAAGGAGGACGACCGCTACGAGGAAAAGAACGCTTCCGATAGCGAAACGAGGCGGATTCTTGCCCCTGCTGCCGTTATTGGGAGCTCTCGGTTCTTTGGCTGGAGGAGCGGCGGGAATCGCGAAAGCGGTGCACGATCGCAAAGCGGCGCGACGACAGTTGGAGGAATTGCAGCGTCACGATCGCGCAATGGAGGGTCGTGATTTATACCTCGCACCGTACAAGCGCGGAAGTGGCGCGTCCACGACGAGAAGAAGAGGAAGAGCTAAAAAAAAACTTCGCGTAAACAGACGCTAGGAATTCTCCCATCCGTCGGAGTAACGACGAATGAACAGTTAAATCGCGCGGCGATACTCTCGCGCGTGCCTCACTTTAGAGGCGTGTTAATGCGCGACGCGCTTCCATCGCGGGCGCGCCGCGATGAGAGCGGCATCGTGAATTTAGACGACGCATCCGGCCCGGGTACTCATTGGGTAGCATATGCGAAAAAAGGGGGCGACGCGATCTATTACGACGGTTTCGGCAATCTTCGTCCTCCGCGAGAACTCGCGCGTTATCTCGGGCGCGATGCTAATATTCGATACAATCGTCGCTCCGAGCAAACGCGCGATCAGAATATTAGTGGACAATTGAGTCTTCGATTTCTCCGGGGGGTCGATTGGAGGAATCGCGCGCCATAATATCGACCGTCGCTCGTCGATCAAGCGCAGTTCGATTACTCTCGTCAATCATCTCGCTAACTCTTACTCTTTCCGGACGAAGCAGCATTCTCGCGGCGAGTTACTTTCCGCCTCTGGATTTAAACGACGATGATTACGAGTTAGGTTTAACAAATTTCGAGACTTATAACACGATACCGAATGTAAATTCCACGAAAAATAAATTTTACTTCGACGACAACGACGAGGTTATCGCGATTCCAGTGGGATCTTAAGAGTTATGCGCTATAAGCGCGTATCTAAGAGCCGCGATTCATCGCAAACGACGAGTGAGAGAGGAGAGACGAGAGCGCGAAAACGAGGAATTGGAAACGAGCGATGACGATTATATATACAGTGTCGACGACGACTATTTCGAAGACGATGACAACGGTGATAAGAGTGAAAATTCTATAACGCTTCGCGGTAATGATAACACTATGAGAAGCGAGATTAAGTGCGCGTATCGAGTAAATTTCACAAAACCTGATAACATCGGTTCGCTACTGGGTTTCTCGTCTCGCGTGTTACAATCGAATAAATGGTACGCGTCTGATAAGCCGATAAATATTATGGCTATTAATCTCATTAGAGTAGAGTGTAATGTCACGACAGGAGCGTATCACAACGACAAATCCGCGCATACTATACACGAGTTCGCGCCTAATGTTCCACCCGCATATAAAGTGTCGGAGATCCCGGCGCAGATCATTTACCTCCCGATTATCGCGCGGACCATTACCGATATAAATGTGCGTGTCGTGGATCAAAACGGAAGACTAATCGATTTTCGCGGCGAAGAGATCACGGTTCGTCTGCACGTGCGGCGAAGACGGTAGAAAGGCGCGCGATGCTCGTAGTGAACGGGTCGAATGCGAGACACGCGCCCGTCGTCGCTATCGCGTCGCCCCTAGACGCGAAAAAGAGAAAGAAAAAGGGAGGAAGGTTAACCGTCGCCAACGCGGTTTTCCTGCGCTCTTTGGGCTTCGTCGTACCGGGAACCGTTTCTCCGTAAAAAGCGGAATGTGCGACATTCTAAGCATCGGCGGGGAGCTGATCTTCGACGATCGTATCGTCAAGATCGAAACTCACACGTACAATCCTTATGCCAATACTATGTTCGGGAATAGCGACGAGATACGAATTCCTATACAACAGCAAGATCTGTACACATTAGCGTGCGATAGTTTTCTCTACATAGAAGGTAGACTCGAGTCGAAGGAGTCGCCGAGTGCGCAAGAGGAAATCGAGTCGGTGACGAGGCTGGTGAACAATTGCGCGGCGTTTATGTTCGAGGAGATTCGCTACGAGCTCGACGGTGTGGAAATCGATCGAAGCAGAAATGTTGGGATAACTAGCACGATTAAGAATTACGCGTCGCTGTCAGTCGAAAAAAGCAAGATATTAAAGAACGCCGGATGGGATTTATCAGCGGTAACTCATTCGTCGATCAACGATTTCAACTTTTGCGTACCTCTCAGCGTGTTATTAGGTTTTTGTGAAGATTACAAGCGTGTCGTGATCAACGCGCGACACGAACTTATTCTAATACGAGCGCGTAATGATAACAATTGTATCATATCGCGCGAAACGCAAGAGCCTAAAATCGTTTTATTAAAGATACAGTGGCGAATGCCACATATAGTGTTAAACGATATTAATAAATTAAGGTTATTGCGCACATTGGATAGCGGACGATATCTGAGCTTTTCGCTCGTGGGATCTCTACGAGTTTCCGCTTCTACAGAGCACGACTAAACATTCGTGGGCTGTCAAAGCGGCGACGCAACTCGAAAAACCGCGATACGTTATCTTCGCGCTACAGTCCGGAAAGAAGAACGTTCTATCCGAGGAGCCTTCCCTATTCGACGATTGCAAACTAACTAATGTCAAATTGTATCTTAATTCCGATTTTTATCCTTACGACGATATGAATTTAGATTTCGATAAGCGCAAAGTCGCAGTGCTATACGATATGTACTCAAAATTTCGAAGAACGTATTACGGATGCGACAATGACGAAGCGCTCTTAAATCTGAATAAATTTTTATTCTACGGCTCGCTCGTAGTCATCGACTGTTCTCGACAAAACGAATCGATTAAAAGCGCCACTGCGGACGTTCGCATAGAGTTCGATTGCAAGGAGAACATTCCCTCTAATACCACAGCTTACTGTCTTATCATTCACGATCGAGTGGTGGAGTACAATCCGCTCACCAACGTTGTGCGCAGAATCGTATAAGCGCGATGATATTCAAAATATGAAGAGAGAATAATAGAGGCGCACATTTCGAGTACCGCTAATAACGACGATGGACGCACCGATTTTCGTCGATCTTCAAGGTTTCGTAGTTAATGAGAGATTCATCGCGAAAGAAGTAGCCGTGTTAAGAAATGGCGCGGAATTGACGCATCACATCTTTCGTCCACCAATGTCTTGGGATCTGCTAACGAGAGCGGAAAAATCGCGAGCGTGTTGGTTGACATCTAATCATCATCAATTAAAGTGGAATGACGGACACGTGAATTACGGGTCGATGAAAAGACTCATTCGGGACGCAGTATGTCGAGAATCTAGCCCCGATTCAGCGATAAGAATCTACGTTAAAGGTTACGAGAAGAAAAAATGGCTAATCGAGATCTTAGGAAACGTTGCCGACGATCGCGACGTTGCCGTCTCCGTCGAGACTATCGATGCTGATTACGAGGATATCGAACGTCTGGAAACTCTAAACGCTTCGCGGGCCTTTCGCTGCGGATATCACGCGAAGAATTGCGCGTTAGAGAACGCTTGTAAATTGCACGATTGGTGGTTCGAACGACGCGATCATTTGCGTAATATGTGCGATTGATTCTATATTATATTACTTTATATCTACTTGTTTGTATTATAAATTATATCGAATTATTGTATATTATGCATCATCATATATTATATAACATATCGAGTCACTTATTTAATCTATAAATTTAATTATATTTTAAGCTTTATATAATGTATCGAATCTATTATCAATTATATAACCTACAAATTTAATTGTATATAATGTACCGAGTGAATTACCGACGAGCGCGATGAGACGCGTCCTCCAGCGCCGATATATATCGAACAGTTAACGCTGCGATTCGGTAAACTCAACAATCTCCGAATACTCCGTCTCGAAACACCCAAAGTTCGTCTGGCCATATCGAAGATCACCGTTCTAACTATATTAAATCTAGAACTTTGTGTTAACCGCATTGTTACATCTTTAAGCGGTTTAACCGCGCATGTGGATAACAAGCTGACTCGTTTTCTCGATATCGCGGCAGGCGCTCACGATTCAGCGCTTATTCCCACGATGATACGCGATAACGAGAACTTTGACCGCAACGATATCTTCGATTGCGAGCTGCAGGCTCTGCTCTTCGGAGAATCGTGATACGCTTATTCGCATACTCGTATTATTACATTATTAATATATTACAAATATTGTAAAAGGAAACAATAAAAACGCTCCTCCTCTCGCGCAAAAACACAATCTCTCTTTATTCCACAACCTTTCGACGATTCGCTATCTCGCTCGAGCGATAAGCGCGCTCGTATCACCGCTAACCTTTCCTCTATCCGTCTCCCTTGGCGCCATATATCAGCGTCCGCTCGCGGATCGCGCGCTAGAAGCAACGCGCGTCCCTTAAGAATCGCGATAACGGATCGCGCGCTAAAAGCAGCGCGAGAGATCGCCGTCACCTCCTTAAGGAACGAGTCGCGTCAAGGTCGAGTCGCGCCAAGGTCAAATCGCGCCGGGAGAAATCGCGATCTCAATCGAGTCGAGCGTCATCTCCCGGGCGATCTCGTTGATTTTGTTGGGCGTCTAGATAGGCCGGCGCTAACTCACTTTCATGAGAGCGAGAGAGATGGATAGAGAGATAGAAAAGGATGGAGATATGAGTTAGAGCAGTTTGTTGACGACCGAGAGGGACGTGTGGACAGGGGGAGAGGGGGGGGGGTACGTAGGGCGAGTCGGTAAGCGCGACCCCCGATCGAGCCGAGCGCCATCTCACGGATAATCTTAGCGATTTATACCCGCTCCCTCTCGTGACGTCACGCGCTCCGCCGACCCCCCTCGCCGCGCTTCCCGTCTCGCCCTACGTACCCCCCTCCTCTTCCCCCCTGTCCACGCTTCCCCTCTCGGTCGTCTACAAACTGTTCTAACTCATATCTCCATCCTTTTCTATCTCTCTATCCATCTCTCTCGCTCTCATTGTCAAAGTGAGTTAGAGGCGGCCTATCTCACCTACTTCCATCCGAAAATGGAATTCTGAGCGAAGGGTTGTCCGACGCTTCCTTTGCGAACACCGTCGCGAATGATGTCGCTATAGAGATCGGCTGCGATTATAAGACTGATAGGACCGGAACTCGTCGGATCCGAATCTGCTCGCGGTAAATCGGAGAGATAAGACAGTGACGAGAGATCCACCTGCCTTCTCGGAGTATAAGAGGTTAGCGACTTTAGAATTAGCGCGGTGGTTGAAAGCGACGGAGCGAGAGATTCTCGATGAGAAATAAATATGTGTATCGCGTGTTGAAAAGTCCCCGCGTTAATCCCGCCGACAGCGGAAACGGAGATCGGCATACGAATGCGTTTGACGCGCAAGAGTTGCGCTAAACTTTCAGAGATGAAAGTCATTTCCGAGCCCTGATCGAGGAGCGCTCGAACGACAGCGGTACGACCGGACGGACAGCGCACCGTTACCCAAGCCGTCGCTAATAAGACGGGTGATCGCTTTCTCGTTGAAGCGATCAGAGAATTTACTTCCGGTGTCGAACCGGACGGTTGAGGCGACGAGCAATCCGACATAATAGTTCTCGAGGAACTTGAGCCAGAATCCGAGTCAACCCGACATGAATATTTATTCCGACATTCCTGTGCGCAATGCTTCGCGCTTAAACAATTAAAACAACGTTTATGCTGCTTAACGAGCTCTCGCCGTTGACTCACATTCTTACTCACGAACGAAGGGCACACATTAAGAAAATGTCGAGCTTTGCACACCGGACACAGAGTCTGGGTACTAGCGGATGTGGTGGCGGAATGTACGCGCGAGGCTGCGGCGGGTTTGAGAGTGTTCTTGGAACTTGCGATTGTCGCATATTCTTCGAGCGCGCGAGTACGAGATTGAAGAAAACGAAGAAAATCTTCGTACGCCGGCGGAGCGTCGGTGTCTCTTGCTTTCACGTTCCATGCTTTTCGCGTTATCGGATCTAATTTTTGCACAATAAGGTGAATGAGAATATTGTTCCAGAGTTCCTCCGGCTTTCGATTCAGATTTTTTAACGACGATACCGCGATATTCACTTTGTCACATAATGTTTGCAACTCGGAAGCCGACTCGCGTGTTATCGGTGATAAGTTAAGCAATGTCGAAAGATGTGTGTTTATCGACCGTCGTTTGCTTTCGTACCGAGAGGTCAAAGCTTTCCACGCTATTTCAAAATTAGCAGCCGTTATAGAAATATTCGCGATACATTCTAACGCACGACTTTTCAGACACGATGATAAAAAATGCATGCGCGCAAAGTCAGTTAACTCGGTGTTGTTTCGAATTAGCGTCGTAAATCGATCGCGAAATTGCTCCCATTCGTCATAATTACCGTCGAACGGAGGTAATTTAATGGGCGGAAGATGCGATAACGAAAACGCGGACGCGTCCGCGTGCAGCCTCGTCGAGGAAAGAGACGGATTTGGACTCACGACCGGCTCCATTTCCTCCAGGATGTCCGCCATGTGGTCCAGAGTGTTTTCGTATGTTGCTTGAGTCGCGTCGTAATGATTGTCTTTGAAGTAACTGAAAGACGACCGGATTGCTTCCGGGACTTTCCGCGACACCTCTGCGTGTCCATTGGAGAATTGATTCCAGTATTCCTTGAGCGTTGAGATTCTGAACCGCACTTTAGCTGGTGTGAGATTGCTCCTACCGATTTTTTTGAAGTTCTCGAGAGCGCGTTCAATCGTTCGCTGCAGCTGCTGCTGATGTGCGACGTGCTCCGACATTGTGGTTGGATGAACTATCACTCACTCGCGAACTTATCCTCCACACACGTTTCTATCCGGCTCGAAGGACCAATTTGTTCGGGAGTCGACTCGACGAGATCGCCCGAATCTTGAGAGATACGCTCAGAGTTGAGCGAGAAGCAATGTGTAGCGCGAATCCGTAGATTCGCTGGAGGAATAGGATTTGAAAGATTACTTACGTGAGCGTAGTTTTAAGAACGTTTATTAGATAACATCGGGAGCGAGCCTCGACACGTGTCCCGCGACTAAGATCGGAAATCTTCTGAATGTCCTTCGATGACCTGCCCTTCTCCGCGTTTCAGAAATCTTGAAGGACTTCTTGCTAGAAGTCCTCGCAAGACCGGAAATCTTGCGCGCGGACGCCGGATGGTTTTTAGCGCGAGGCAGAGCACATACGCGATGCGGTGAACGGTCGGCGGCTCTCGGACTCCCCACTTACAATTGAACAATCTTCACTAACAAACGAAACGATTAAACGATTTAACCATAAAGAACTGATTGCCATGATAATATGATGCGATCGTGAGCGAGACACTTCGGTTTGAAATTGAATAGAACGCGAAGTTGACAATGAGTAGCGCGCAACGACACGAGCGAGATTACGACACGAGAGAATATCATACGAGAAATGATGATACGAGAAACTATGATCGATTGCTATCGACCAGCTCGAATCGTTGTCAGCGGCAGACTGAAGAACGACGGAAAAGGGTCGCGATCGACCGATTTCCATAAAAGGATATTTTCGGCGCCGAAAGTTCGAGAATCTAGGTGTTTGTCACACTTTTTCTTTGTTATGATCGCGCGATCACGCGCCATTCGGCTGATCGCGACGATGTTTATTCTCGCTCGTGTCTTGATTGCGGCTCTTACCGGTCAGATTTGTCGGTTGAATTTACAGTTTAAATTTATCGATTAAATTCAGCGTCTCAATCTTGAACAATTTGTAATATTTACAAACAGTCACAATATATTTTCTGCTTCATAAGCACATCGAGATAACAGAAAATTATATGATATAATATTTCGATATTATATCAGATATCGAGAATAGAATTGTCCCCTCCATCGCCCAATCCCGTGAGAACGCAACCATAATATGTTTTTTTTTCGTCTCTCCTATTTTATTGCAAACGAGACATTTGCATTGAGGCATCTTTTTCCAACAATATTCATTGCAATATAACGATAAATTTATCGGATAATGATAAATTTTTTTTTATTTTGGAAAAGACAGCAATTTATTTTCTGCTACAATTTTAAGAAAATGTTGCCTCATATATTCCACGTTATTGGAATATTTCTCATTAGAAGGATTTTTTCCTAAGGCTATAGTTGTAGCGAAAGCTGCAGCATAAATTCCACAACATGTGCCATTAGGTTGTACTTGAACCTTTTCAAATATTATATTATTTGCACTTATTTGTGGACAACGACGATGAATGTAATTTTTTTCTTTAGACACCAATTTATCGTATGTACAACTGGGTAGACTGTCGTACATTCGAAGTTAGGTGCCGTCAAAAAATATATACATCGCCAGTGATCACTGCAATTTCCTCCAAGATCAATTTGTAAGCTTTTGTCACTACGACTTGCTTCAATTATATGAGGATATTCCAAATATAGCACACTTTGTGTTTCAAAAGGAGAATTATCTCTTACGACGCGTAAAAATAGGTCTAATGTTTCGTCGTTTATTTTGCTATATTCAGGTAATACGTTATCCTTTACTAAATAAAAAGGAGCAATCGAGTTATCGAGAAATTCTTTTCGTCTTGCCATGTCATCTTCAGTTAGCTCTTCTTCATTTTGTGAGTAACTAAGAACGATGCAATCGTCATCTTGTTCTGCACTCAGACCAGTAACAGCAGTAATAGTTGCTTCCATTGGAACAATATTCGATTCGAAATATTTATTTTCGTCGATAATATTTTCGTCTTCTATATTACATTGTCGAAGACTTTTTCGATTAATTATTTTTTTGCCTACTTTTTGTTGAGCTTCTATTATATATCTTGGATTTCTAATTGACATATGTCTATTATACCGACTATCCAAGATTTCTGGAAGCATGCAATCGTAATAAAAACGTGTTAAAAAGGGCAGCATTTGATTACTCCAAAATACATTATCCCTATTTACACGTATTATTTTCAAGCTTTTTGGCGTCCACACAGCGAAAATACAATAATCTCGCTGCTTTATATTTAACTGGCCTTGAACTTGATAGAAAAATCGGTGATTCCGATTCATTTTATTTGCATTGCTCTTATCAAAGATGCCTTTTAGTTGAGGCAGCGTCTTTATGGCCTCTTCCGTTGTTAAATGCTCAGCTGACAGAGGACATTTTATTTCTACCAGACCATCTTCATCTATGAGTCCGTCAGGAGAAGCACCCAAGCATGGATTTTCAATATGAATGAATAATCCGCAAGTTTTAATCTCCTTGTTTAGTGTTACGACCAATTCTTTTTTTGCAATTTTTTCTATCTCGCGACCATATTTCATAGCCTCGGTATCGATAGAGGGAGGAAATAAAATGTTCTTCACAGTCGCGGCGCAAGACGTTGTCGGTCTCATGCGACATATGATTCCAAAATTAGACGCTATCAACATTTCGTGTCTCAATGAATACCACAAATCCGATTCATTTTGCTCCATTGTATCACGTTCAATTTGTCTCCAATTTTGCCCATTTTCAAACAACTTTCCCAAATGATTTTCTCGAAGTTGCTCAAAAACATCGGGTGGAAGATCTGGTTTTTGTGAATGCGGGCCGTAATGACAATCTGTTCCCGATTCCCGTTTAAATTTCTTTTGCCTTCCATTTATTTCCCGAGATTCTCTGGTTCTTGCAACTTCTGCTTGTCGTCGCTTTTCCAGAGTCTCGACAATGGGAGGAACATTTTTACATATGCTTTTATGCACTTGCGTGAAAACTTGTTGCGTATTATATTGCACAACTGCCCCCGCAATTCTAGCATTGTAGGAGCCTCGGTTATCAAAATTGATGCGCTTTCCACCAATTTCTTTGCAGATTATCGAGTTGAACGATTCTGCAGGATTGTTGGTGAATTTCAGCAACAAGCTGTCGGAATAAGCGCTTAAATATACGATAGCACTCTACTTTTTGGTAAAGACCGTGCAACTTGAGATATAGTACATAATTTTTCTTTGTTTCATCACGGTCACATATACGACCGCGTTCGTTACATCGTTTATGTTCACCAAATATATGGCTAGGAATATTTAAGATATCTTTTTGTAATTCCATTGCCTTATAATGGTTAGGTTGCTCTTCTTCTCTTTGCAAATCGATTGCTTTTATCACCTCTTTTCGTATTTTCAAAATGTTGCTTTTTACAACATTTCGTAGCTGCACGAAACCACGCTTTCTTTGCATTTTTGGTTGAGTTGTCTCTGCTACAGCACTCAACTTTTTGCATAGATTGCGAAGCAAATGATTCGTACATTCAATTTTTTTCACGGTTATCATTTGTGCGCGATATGGTCTAGTATCAACGATGGTCTGATATACGCTACTATCACCATCGGCAATAACCGTTCTATAAATCATTCCACGCATTTTCAGGCTACTTTTAAAGCCTTCTGCAATGGCGTCGCTCTCCATACTTGTGGAGCTTGCGTTACGATCGAAATTTTTGTAGCATTTATGATCTCTTGGTTCGATTCTGTTTCGTTCTGCTATATCACATATCGTGCAAAATTTATTGCGGATTCCGACGAATAGAACCTTTTTTGTGCGGTAACCAAGTATGGCACCAACACCGGAAAGAGAATCGTAGGCGTTGCCGTACGATCTCTTCATCCAACTACCATCCGTTACAACAGTTATGTACGGAATACCGTTTATAGTTTCCTTTCTTTCGAGAGCGAGTTGCTTTTCAACTTCGCCAGCCATTTTCATATTTTCCACGGCTGTTTTCTCAAAATCATTGATTACATTTTCTCGATATTTGATGTAAGTTTTATCGGACATACATGGAATATTCATGGCTGCACACAGCTCTTCCAGCTGGGCAAAGCCGATTCCAACTGTAACAGTTCCTGCTACAACAGCAGTATTAACGTCCAATGTTTCTGGCTCTGTGGGTTCTGACCAGATGTTTGCTTCATAATTGCACATTTGGCACTTGAAGAACAACTGCGTCATTAACCCACGGCGACGAGAATTAATGAGTTTTTAAATCGGCACTCTATCCCTCGCGCATGATTATCGAATGTTCTGTGGATTTCATTCCACAGAAAAGCAATGTCGACAATGCGACGGCCTTCAGGCATGCTTTCCTGGATACGATTTGTATCCAGAAGGCCATTTTCGATAACAAAATTATTGTTATCTTCGCAAAGTTCTACATTTTCTACATAACACATACCTGTATTTGAAGTTGACTCCAGGCACTGCATTGTTTGGATTGTTTGGATACTAACTTTGGAATCCATCGTATCGGGAAGTGATTCCACCGATTTCTGGTAATCGATGGATTCGTTATTAGTACCCTTAGCAATACTAGTGTCCCTGGAGTCATTTGCCTCCTGGCTTTCTACCAATTGCAATAACTGTCGCCTGCAAAGAAAAATAAATGTATAAGTATTTTGTAAAACATTGCTATCAAAAGATATGTCATTTATTTTATCGCTTTAGATAATTAAAAAATATAATCTCTGAAAAATAAGTCTTTTGTTTATAAAACCTTATATAATTGGTACTGAAAATTAATATCAATAATAATATTAATTATTATAATACAATAGATAATGTTTTATTTTGTAATAACCAAAGCGCACATGCAAAACGCATTTGGTGGGAAATATTTGTGTCAACAACCAGCTCATGATTTGATCGCTTCTGGGATACATTTTTCAACCAAAGCGCACGTGCAAAACGCATTTGGTGGGAAATATTTCTGTCAACAACCAGCTCACGATTTGATCGCTTCTGGGAGACACTTTTCAACCAAAGCGCACATGCAAAACGCATTTGGTGGGAAATATTTCTGTCAACAACCAGCTCACGAATTGATCGCCTCTGGCTAACTAACTACTGTGACACTAACTACTATTACAAAATAAATATAATCAATTTTCAGTTAAATATAAAGATAAGCAAAAGATTAAGTTCTTATTTTTCAGAGATTGTTATATTTTTGACATTATTTTCATATACATATTGTATATGTATACATATTAATAATTAAAATTAAATTAAAGCAATATAAATATATATAAATTTAAATATTTATTAATAATTTTAGTTCTTTTTCTTTTAATCTCGAGATCACTATAAAAATATTTTTAATTATAAAATTATATTTAATTTCTTTAAAAAAAATTGTAATTCACATACTTTAATTGCTTATATATACAGGGTGGTCCATTTTAAAAGAGCCAGTCAAATATCTCGAAAAATATGGAAGATACGGAAAAACGTTTCAGACAAAAGTTGTTTGGTTCGAAGGGGGACATAAGATGGTGCCATTGATGTGACCTTGGATAGTCATTTGAAGGTCACATGAAGGTCACTTTCAATTTCTTAAATGGAAACCCCCATTTTTCATTGCATATTCTTATAACTTATGTCGGGAGCTTTCCAAAACACTACAAGAAAGTATTTTTTGTCTTATTATTCTGTACATAAAAGTATTACGGTAAGATTATCGAAAACTAAATATTTTACGAGATATTTTATCTTTTATATCAAAATATGTCAGATTAAGATATAAAATAATTCAAAAAGTACTTAATGAAAAAATACTTTATTATAGTGTTTTGAAAAGCTCTCGAGATAAGCTACAAGAATATGTAATAAAAAAAGGGGAGTTCCATTCAAGAAAACGTCGATCACATTGATCTCACCTTGAAAAGGTCACTCAAGGTCAAATCCATATTTTTATCATGTGGCCCCCTCCAAACCCTACAACTTTTGTTTGAAACATTTTTTTCGATAAAGCTTACTTTCCGAGATATTTTACAGTTTCAAGTTAAAAAACTCACCCTGTATATGTATATGTAGTACTAAATATTTGAAAATATTGTATATAATTTTTATCAAATTGTCTTAATAAATTAATTACAGGAAATAATTTTGTTCGGGAATCGACCTCGACGAGATCGCCCAAATCTAGAGAAACGCTCAGAGATGAGCGAGAAGCGGTGTGTAACGCGAATCCGTAGATCCGCTGGAGGATAAGGAGATTGAGAAAAGAGTCGAGTGCAGATTGTTTTAACTATTCGTTTTATTTAGAATAAGAGGAGAGAGCGACGTCACGTATTCCGCGAATCCGACGGATATCTTCAAAATGTCCTGTTAATGACTGCCTTCGACGCGTGTCGGAAATCTTGCAGAGCTTCTTGCTAGAGGCTCTCGCGAGAACGGATATCTTGCACGCGGACGCCGGATGTTGCTTGGCGCGAGGCAGAGGACATTCGCGGAACGGTTAACGCGCGTCAACTCTCGGATTCCACACTCTTAACAATCACAAACTCAATAAGTATAGAGCAGGTAGTAATACAGACAATGAGGCGTCTTTCGCACTGAGTTCGATGCTCGATCGTATGCTAGAATGTCGGTTGAGAATTTACAACGAGAATGACAAAAGCGCATACGACACGAGCGAATGAAACGATAAGAAATGCGCGAGCGAACGACACAAGCGTAAATTAGAGATGTGACCAAATTGCTCGCCGCGAGAATATGAATGCGATCGTTTGCGAGACAATTCGGACCGAATTTGAGACGAGTAAGCCTACTGCGTACGCGACACGAGCGAGAATAAGCGAAGTGCGAATGCGAAAAGTCGATGTATTTCGATCGGCTCGAATCGTTGTCGTAGGCAGACTAAATCGACTGAACGCGGAAACTCGCATTCTGCCGATGTGAATAACAAGTTTTTCTGATTTCGAACCTTCTCGAACCAGGTGTTTGTCACAGTTTTTCATTCTAAGAAGAATGCGATCATGCACCGAGCGGGTGACCGCGACGCTGTTTGTTCTCGCTGGTGTTTTATTTTCTGAGGCAATTCTGAGGTTATTTTAATATAACGGCGAAATTTAGAAACGAAAATTTAATGATTCAATTTTGAACAAATTTAAATATAATAAACAAATAAAATTTGTTTATTTACATTTGTATTTAAGAAACTAAATTTTCAGAAACTTGATTATAAAATCCCCTCTAAATAATTATGAAACATAATTATTTTACACTTACTTTCATTTATTATAACATCCTTTTAAATTTCAGAGAATTTGTGTAATTAAAAGTTTTTAAAATTGAAATCCTGATATAAAAGGAACAGTTAAATAAAATGATTGATAAATAAATCTATATTTATTTATAATATTTAACTTTAATTTCTTTATGTATTAGTCTATTAAAATTCTATTAACTAAACTTTAATTATTATTTAATTTTATTTACTTATACCTGTTAATTACATATAATTATAGAATAATACGCATATATATATGTATATATATATATATATATATGCATAATTAAATAATTATGTAATTAACAGATATAAGTAAATAAAATTAAATAATAATTAAAGTTTAGTTAATAGAATTTTAATAGACTAATAGATAGAGAAATTAAAGTTAAATATTATAAATAAATATAGATTTATTTATCAATCATTTTATTTAACTGTTCCTTTAATATCAGGATTTCAATTTAAAAAACTTTTAATTACACAAATTCTCTGAAATTTAAAAGGATGTTATAATAAATGAAAGTAAGTGTAAAATAATTATGTTTCATAATTATTTAGAGGGGATTTTATAATCAAGTTTCTGGAAATTTAGTTTCTTTAATACAAATGTAAATAAACAAATTTTATTTGCTTATTATATTTAAATTATTTCCCGTAATTAATTCATGTATATATATATATATATATATATATATATATATATATATATATATATATGCGTTTGTGTGTGTGTAATAAGATCAATAAAATTAAATATATCTATTTACATGGTATCCCACCAAAAGTGGCCATCCTCTTTTATCTTATAAATTACAGGAGATAAATCATACCAAATATTTATCAAATTTATGCTTTAAAGCGAACTCCATTGTGAGCATAATAGTTGTTAACAAAAACTATAACGAACGGAAAAGTATGCATAATTTTTTTATAAGAATATAAATATTTCGATATAATAAAAGTTGTAGTACTTTATAAGACAAATACAATCCTGTATGATGAATATTTTACGTATTATACGAGTGTGCCCGAATCAGCTGATTGTGAGCTGAAGACCGTTCAGTGAGGCGCGGCGCGCGCGGTAAGACGAGCGAGAATCGAACAAGTGTAAATACGGCAGGTCGGAATCTCAAGCCGCTGCACTGATTTCCTATGAATTCTATTTACAGAATAACGGTGCCAGTATTTCGAAATATATTGATATGCTTCGCTATGCTAAATTAATATAATGTATACGAGTTTTATCAGTTTGAAATCTCGCAGGTGACGTATACCTTTTTACTTTCGATTGCACGATATGGCCAACTTCTGACTCTCATCATTATTATGATCAAATGACAACATGATTATACGTCAATTTGTAATGCACGAATCAGAAATTGACTATATCGTGGGGCCGAAAACGAAAAAGTAGATGTCGCCCACAAAATTTCAAGCCCATAAAACTCGTATAATATGTAAAAAATTTACATCGTGCAGCATTGTATTTATCTCAAACAGTACTACAACTTTTATTATATCGAAATATTCATATTATTATAAAAAGATTATGCATACCTTTCCCTTCGTTATAGCTTTTGTTAATAACCACTATGCTCACAATAGAATTCGGTTTAAACTATTTAATTTCATATATGATATATTTGTTATGATCTTTCTCTTTTAGTTTAAAATATAAAAGAAGTTGACTACTTTTGGAACACCCTGTACAAAATAAATTGTTCATGTAAAAAATTTTTTATATTATTTTTATCAAATAATTAAATTCTCGATATTTTGTTTTAAAATAACATTATTTTATCTTTAATTCTAAACTTCAATCAAATTTTAATTTAATCTAACAATTTGATTTTTTCTCCCAATATTAATTCATTTATTAAATACGTGTCAGTCTACATTTGCGATAATGAAGGAAGGGCGTCCGTAAGATGGATTGGTATAACCATCAGAAATTGTAGTTATTATGAGAAATCGCTTCCATAGTTCTCCCCCAGGACGACCCAGGAACACTTAGAGGCTATAGAGGGAGAGGCGAGGGTGATATCGAGAGCAGAAGTGTTAGAGAAATCAACCGAGGACCAAGTGTAGTTCCCGTCATTAAGACATGAGAGGTTGAATTGGGAAATGGCTTTTTCCAGTTTCTGTCCCTCAGGGTCGGGATCCACTATCTTTGGTGACTAGAGGGCACTTTTTCCGTTAACATCTCCGCAGATGACTATGGGATTGAAGTTAGAGCAATAATGAAGAAATGTAGGCCATGCTTGAGTTTCTGTGTGCAGATAGTTGCTACCACGAGGAGGACTGTAGAGAGAACAAATATACATGTATTTGTCCGAGTTAAGCCAAATTTTCCCTAATATATATTCTATGTTATTGTGATTGCAGATGAGGCTTATATTCTCATCTGTAATTTGTGTAAATCTTAGTTTGTTTTTAATGAGTATAGCAACACCGCCGCCTTGACGATTGCGGTCGCATGAGTATATATCGTAATTATTAACATTGGGGCAAAAATGATCGCTTAATCTGGTCTCACATAATGTTACAATCTCAACGTTATATTTATCAAGTAGGAAGGCGAATTCAGGAATTCTCCTCTTCATTGATCGACAGTTCCATTGCAAAACATTGGTGGTCATTAAGCAACTTTAATTTTTTATATACAATAAGAATTATGAAGATGTTTCGTTAAATGGTGTTAAGAGAAGAATTCCCATTTGCGTTAGGATATCAGTATGGATGGGTTTGATTGAGGAGAATTTGTTCTGACATGCTTGGATCCAGTTATTTAGAATTTTCGTGTGTGATGGGGAGGGGTTACGTATGCTAAGAAGCGAGGGAGGGGAAGCTGCAGAAAAACTCTTCGCGGTATGAACATGCGTATTGTGGTTAATATCAGGAATGGTAGGCAATTCAAAAAGTGAGTTGAAAGAGCTAGCAATAGGGATAGTGATGCTAGGTTTAGTTCGAAGGTAATTGTAATTCTTTTGTGTTGCATTGATTTCCTGACTTTCATGAATAGGAGCTGCGTCAAGAAGTCGATTCTTTGCGGGATGTTGAAAATCGTTTGTTTTAGGAAAAAATTTTTTATTCTCCTTAGCCATTGGGGTAGGGTTAAGGAAGTTTAACTTTCTATTCCTAGTGACTGCCTCCGCATATGATTTAGGGAGGGCATACGGGATGTGTTCTCCCAAAGTAGGGAGAGGGACCCTATTTGAAGGGAATAGGGAGAAGTATAACTGGTGTTGGATATTTGTGTTATCGAGCATTGTGATGGCTTCTAGATGTGAGACGTTATAGTATGCCATAACTTTTTTTAATTTTCTCTGCTTTTGAAATACGGGACAGGAGTTGGAGGATGCTTCATGCTCCGTATCAGAGTCTGGCAATTTATGTCTTATACAATTGACGCAAGAGGGTTTTTCAACTCCACATGGTTCATCAACATTACCGTTACTATTATGAGAAGTGACAAGCTTACCGCAGCGCTGGCATACTGCGTTTTTATCCGGAGTCCGTTAGCAACATGTCCGAATTTTTGACATTTCTGGCATCTTCTGACCTTTTCGATAAAAGGGACCAGATGGAGCTTTTTTCCCATATAAATGACACTGGGAGGTACTGTGGTTGTTCTGAAACGAATTATATAAGAGTCAGATTCAGAGTATTTGACAGTGGAAGTATATTGTCACTATTTTGAATTTGGCTGGGTTTTTTAAGTCTGACAGCTTCAAAAGGGGATGGCCACAAAATCCCGCAGTCCGGGGAGAGGGCGGGTATTACTAATTAAGTCTTTAGGTGAGTCGTCATCATCGACTCCCTTCACAACAAACTATCTAATGACCTTGTAGTTAGGTACATAGGCCAACCAAGTTTCTCTAGGTAAAATTGTGTCAGATTTCTCATTAAAAGCATCACAGAATTTGTTGGCAGAATTGCCATCGGTAAATGTAATTGAAAATTTGTTTATTCCTATTGTTTTTAGGTCAAAAGCGGCTGAGAAATTATCGATATGTTTATTGATACGTTTACCGAACGCGATGATACCGTAGGAGCCGGTGTTCGATCTTTGGCTGGAAATACACGAAGTATAAACAAGGTCAACAGTACCTGTATCAATGTTATTGTTGGTTTCTATAGCCTCAGAGCCCCGCACCTGGATGGAGAGAGGGAATCTGTGGGTAATTTTTTCGATGTGAATAATGAAAGGAGGATTGACGTTTAAGCCGTATCTATTTTAAAGTCGAGAGTCTTCTATTTTATGAGAATCCAGAGATCTTTTAGGGAGAAGCGGGCTTCTCAAAGTGGAAGAAAGATTCCTCTTGCGGTTTCGATATATTGTATCGCGCACCTTATCCGCAACATCGTTGCTGCTACATACCTCTTTAGACAGAGGCGATTCCTGGGTTATTTTATCAAGAGTTTCATCAATTGTGACCTTCATGGTTGAACGAAAATGCATGTGTTGTGCTAAGTGCGTAAATTTATTACGCAGTGTGTGTCGTGGAAAGACAATATGGCCGAGGCGCACTTACGTGTCGACGCAAGACCGGCACGGTGGGCCAGCAGCGCACAGAGAGAAATACTTTGCCGCACTCGGGCAGCAAGCAAATATGAATAGCACAAGAAGTAGGCGTTTATGAAGTTCCACAATGTAACTCGCAGATTCTTTTGATGATGCAAGCACCAAAGCACACAGAAACGATGCTCACTCACCGAGAAAGCAGGCGGAAGTCCCTACCCTGTGTTCCAATTCTCCACCCGGGTGCACTCGATATTATAGTATACGTGACATATACTATAATATCGGGTGCACCCGGGTGGAGAATCGGAACACAGCCTTATGCCCGTATCAGACTACGCATTGAAAATTGAAGATCGAAGATTAAAGATTGGATTTGACTAATCAGAACAAAAGGGACTAAAATTCCTTTGTCCTGATTGGTCAAATTTCAATCCTCAATCTTCAATGCGTAGGCTGATACAGGCTTTATATATAGGCCGTGTTCCGAGTTCCGATATTCACTGCCAGTACTGAAAATCTATAGTTTACGTGTCACATATACTATAGATTTTCAGTACTGGCAGTGAATATCGGAACACGGCCATAGATAGAGCTCACTGATCTATATATCTGGATTGCCGATCGCCTTTGTTCTTAGGACTCAAAAGCGTCCCCAAATGGACGCCGCCATCTTACCCGGCAATTTGCCTCCGAGCGTGGGAAATTCAAATGAGTTTGTTCGAGAGCGAGGCGAGATTGGAAAAGTGTGCGAGGATCTTGTGGTTCGCGGAAAATAAATCTCGCGAGTACAATTTACGGTTTTTTTTAAATTATTACCAAATAATTAACACAATCACAAATTATACAAAAAGTTCTAAAAAAAGACAAGCGGTCGGTTATAGGCGGTTTCACAAATAGAATAGCGGTTGGTTATAAGCGGTTCCACGAAGAGAATAGCGGTAGTCGTACGAAACAAAGCGGGTATCAAAAAGCGGTATAACTAAATATGCGGTATAATTCAACGCCTAAGCGAGCGTCGGGCGCTCCTCATGAGCGGGCCCTTTTATAGCGGTTTTTTATTCTCTCGCTGCCAATAAGTTTGAACCTCCGAGTTCGGTTCGTAAAATCAACGCGGCGCCAAACTTCATTGGCCGCCACTTGAAATATCGGCGCGAGATGAGATTTAGCGCGAGTAATAGGTCGGTGGCAGTACGTCACGGGCTACGTCACGGCGTTGCGCGTGTCGGCAGCCGTTTATCGCGCGGCTAACCGACAAAGTTGTTTTCGCGTTTTATTATTGTACTTGTTTGTGACATGGGCTTCGTTGGCACTAAAAACTTTGAATAATAATGACGATAACAACAATTTGTTTGTTTCTTTGAGTTGTTTTTTGACTTTGATCGCGATGAAATAACTATGCGAAGCCCGATGTCGCAAAGATAAAATTAATTTACATGTATTTTAATGCGATCTCAAACATTCCCGCCCGCCTCGGCACTCCGTGCCGAAATAAATTCGCGCACCAAGGAACAGGTGTCGCGACTTGGACCATAAAGTTCGATTGATTAGCGCGTTCGATCTGGAATGTGTGATCGAGTGAAGCGGGGTGGCGAGCGGGAGTGCGGGGAGAAGCGCTCATTTAGAGTGAAGTTGTATATCGCGTCGCGTACGTTTACGCACGAGTGTGGTGTTATTGAGTTCATGTGATGAGTGGATAATTCACAGTGAGAAAATTATATAAGTGAACAGGCGAAATTGAAAATGTATTGGCAGAAGGCCATGCATTCGTGCGTGCGGTTGTGAAATTGACGATTTTTAAAGTGCGGTGAGTGCGTGGCAGCGAGGAAGAAAAGAGAAAATTGACGTGAAGGCATAAGAATATCGACGCATCGAGAAAAATATTACGACTTGTGGAAGTGAACGCGGCGCGGCCCGTCGGATTAAATTCTATTGTACATTTATTCCTTACAACTAGTATATACAAGATTTTTTTTGAATTTCACTCTTTCGGTGTCGGCGGCGACGTCTCGGTGACGCTGGGAAGCAACACGAGCTTGGTGAGTGGTCCGATGAGCTCTGTGGTAGGTGTCCGGATGGTCACCACGCGCACGACGTCGTCGTCTCCGGGGTGCAGCTTGATGATGCGGGCAAGGGGCCATCGGCTCGGCGGGGTTGTCTCTGAGCGGAGTAAACAAAGCGTGCCGATGTTGGGAGCCGCCTCGGGTACCAGTCACTTGGTCGAGAGGTAAACCCGTGTATTCTCGGGACCATCTTTGCCAGAAATGGTCCCTCATTTTTTGTACCAGTTGCCATCGCGTTAAGTGAGCTTCCCTTTGTTCGGTTCGCGACGGTTCCGGTACAGCGAGAAGCGGGACGCCGATGAAGAAGTGTCCTGGTGTAAGTGCGGTGAAGTCGTCGGGATTGTCGGATAAAGCGTGGAGTGGCCTTGAATTTAGGCAGGCCTCCACTTGCGTGAGGAAGGTGCTGAACACCTCAAACGTCAGCGTGGCTTCCCCGATGACTCGTCTCAGGTGGTGTTTTGTGGATTTGACGGCCGCTTCCCAGAGCCCCCCGAAGTGCGGCGCGGCGGGTGGGTTGAAGTGCCACCGCACTCCGTATGAGTCTGTGATGTGCGCGATGCGACGGCCGTCGGGCGATGAAGCTTGGAAGAGTTTTCTTAATTCTCGGTCTGCTCCAATGAAGTTGGTGCCACAGTCCGAGTATAAGTCTGTGCACAGACCGCGACGTGACGTGAATCGGCGGAAGACGGCTATGAAGGCCTCGGTTGTATAGTCCGAGGCCAACTCCAAGTGCATGGCTTTTGTGCAAAGGCACACGAAAACGGCGATGAAGCCTTTGTACGCTCGATGTCCTCGCCCATTTAGGGGTCCGGATTTGGAACGGACCGGCGCAGTCCACGCCGGTGCGGAGGAACGGGCGTCCAGAAGTGACTCGCCCGCGAGGAAGATTGCCCATCTGTGGTTGCGGTGCGGTGGCCTGCCATCGGGTGCACGTTACGCATCGGTGAAGCAATTGCTTGACGACGGCCCGTCCTCGCGGAATCCAGTAGCGTTGACGAAGCCCAGTGTGAGCTGTACTCCGCCGTGTAGCGTTCTCTGATGGCACGAGTCCACTAGAAGTTGAGTTAGCCAGGAAGTCGATGGGGCGATCATCGGGTGTCGTTCTTCGTTTGAAAGGATGGCGTGCTTTAGTCTCCCTCCGACTCTCAGAACGCCGTTGTGATCCATGAATGGATTCGGCCTTGATAGAGGGCTGCGATGGGCGACGATGCCGTTGGCGCTTATAGCGGCGATTTCGTCGGCGTAGTGCAATGATTGCACCACGCGGAGCCATCGATGCAGCGCTTAATCTAGCTCGGCCCGTTTGAAAACCGGCTCTGGTGTAGCGTCGCTGAGAAGTCGCTCGCGAGCGGTTGAGCGTCGCCATCGAAGGCACCACGCTGTCACCCTGAGAAGCCGATGCAGCGAGGAACATCTGAGTAAAGTTTCAGGCTCAGTTTCCACGTCGGCAGCGGCGTGGTGCGTGGTCGCTTTCTTCTCGGGCATTTCGCCCTTGGGAGCCTCCAGGTTCCTTTCCGGCCAGCAGAGTTCGTCCTTCCGAAGCCAGGCGGGATCAATCCACCACAGTTGATGATGCGCTAGCTCGCTGGGAGCTATTCCTCTTGACGCACAGTTGGCCGGATTTTCTCGTCCAGGTACGTGTCTCCACTGGGTCTTCGGAAGCAGCGTATGGATCTGGGCAACTCGGTTGGCCACGTACGTTTTCCACCTTGAGGCGTATCCTTGGATGCAATAGAAGGTGACCTTGGAGTCGGACCATAGAAATATTGGTGCTGCAGAAAGACTCAACACAATGCGAAGATGGTAAGTAAGCGTCACTAATAAAAATGCAGCGTAAAGTTCGAGGCGCGGTAACGAAATTTGCTTAATTGGAGCAACTTTGCTTTTTGCAGCTAGGAGGTGAATCGACGCGGTGCCATCGGTCACGGTGCGGAGATACACAGCGGCGGCGTAGCCTCTTTCAGAGGCATCCGCGAAACCGTGTATTTGGAGGGTTGAGGCTTCCTCTCCCGTGCGAAGCCAGCGGTGAATCCGTATGTGTTCGAGTTGCGGAAGCTCCTCGAGAAGGAGCGCCATTGCTGGGTATCGACTGGTGGAAGCGGAGCATCCCAATCCAGTCCTTGTAGCCAGCCGGATTGGATTAGGATCTTCGCGCGGATAATTACTGGAGCCAGCCAGTCCAGCGGATCGAAGAGACGAGCTGTCTCTGCTAGGACTCGCCTCTTCGTGTATTCGGTCATCGTGCGGGGTTGGATCGCGAACGCGAAATGGTCGTTGCGCGAATGTCATCGGAGGCCCAGCGTGGGATGAAGCTCATCCTCCCAGGTGTGCTGAGCCTTGAGGAGCCGGTGCTCCTGTGGGACTCCGGTTAGGGTCTCTTCGCAATTGGAGGCCCATTTTCGCAGCGGAAACCTGTCCGCCATGCAAAGTTCGCGAAGCTGCAGTATAGCTGCCTCTGACAGCGTGTTGGCGCCTGAAACGATGTCGTCGACGTAACAGTCACGTCGAAGCGCGGCGGCACCGAGAGGAAAGCGAGATTCTTCGGCGAGCTGGCGCAGAGTCCGAATCGCTAAGAAAGGCGCACACGCGAGATCGTATGTCACGATGTTCAGCCGGTATTCGCGTGCCTCACGGGTGTTGTCGCGACGCCAGAGCACGCGCTGAAAGTTACGGTCGTCGGGGTGCACGAGAATTTGGCGGTACATCTTCTCGATGTCTGCCACGATAACGTACCGATGCCACCGCCAGCGGAGGAGGACATCGGCGAGCGCTGGAAGGAGATTACCACCTACGAGGAGCTGCGTGTTTAGCGATTCTCCTGACTGGATGCGCTGCGACCCGTTGAATACAACACGAAGTTTGGTAGTGGTACTCGATTCACGCAGCACTCCGTGATGTGGTAAGTAGCAGATCCTTTGTTCCGTGTCATTTGCAGTTGACCCCTCATTAATTTCGCTCACGTGTTTCAGTTGCTCATATTCCAGCATGAACGAGCGGTATAAGTCGCCGAATCGAGCTTTTCCGCTCCATTGCGGTCAGCAGTCTCTCGACTGGCTTGCGGGTTTCTTCGAGGTTCCCTGGGGTAGTGGCGAAAGGCAGCCGAACGACGTACCGTCCATCACTCGTGCGTGTGTGCGTTTGCACGAAGAAATTCTCACACCTTTCTTCCTCGGGTGCGAGAGCGGTGGGAGCAAGCGGCACTTCCTCTTGTTCCCAAAAGCGGCGGACCATCGTTGTGAGGTCGTGGTCTGCGGTGCACTGAAGTGAGCTGGGGTGGCTATGCAGCGTAGCGACGATGCAGCCTCCCGACAGAATCCATCCTAAGATGGTGTTCTGTGCCATGGGAGCTTGCGGTTCACCCTTGCGGAGTCCATCTTTGAAGATCGACGACCAAATCGCTGCTCCGAGAAGCAGCTCGACGGGTCGGCTAACGGCAGTCCCTGGAGGTGTGGCCAGCCTTTGCGGTGTTTCGGCGTGGAGCTCAGTAGAGTATATAGGAGAGTTCTAACCCAGATCCTCTGAGGAGGGTGAGGGGCAAGGGGAAACCGGCGCGGGGGGTATGACGTCACGTGGGGGGACCGCGGCGAAACCGATGGGCGAGGGGACCACGGAGAGTGGGAAGGGGACCGCGTCCTAACCGGTAGGCGAGGGGTCCGCAGTGAGGGGGAGGGGGACCCGCGGCGAAACCGATAGGCGAGGGATCCGCGGGAAGAGGGAACGCGAAGGTACGATGCCGCGAGAAGGTGTGAGAGAGATAGCGCGAGGCATTCGCAATGTGTGGAAGAGGGATAGCGTTCGCATGCACGTTGGAGAGAGATGGCGCGAGGCATGCACTTGGGAGAGAGAGATAGCGCGAAGCATGCACTTGGGAGAGAGAGATAGCGCGAAGCATGCACGTGGATGATACGGCGTTCGTAAGGCGGTGCGAGAGAGATAGCGCGAGGCATGCACGCGTGTAGGAGAAGGATGGCGTTAGCATTGGCGTGGGAAAAGGATGACGTTCGCGGGAGAAAGAGAGAGATAATGCGAGGCATGCATGTGGGAAAAGGAAAATAGAAGGCGCAGAAATAATTGACATTTTTAAATATAATACTAATAAATTTATTCAAAATATGTAAAACATATAATTGTGTGTGTATGTGTGTGTATTAAAAAAATAATAATAAAAATAATAATAATAAAACATAATAATAATAATAATATAAAAATATAAAATATACAAAAAGATATAAAATATGGTGTGACGTTGCCGTCTCGCGCGCGTCCGCCGAGTCCCTCTCCGATCGAAAAGCGCGGGCTAAAGGGCCGCGCCAGTCGAATAATTGCGAGAACCGTACCGTTACCTCCAGAGAGGCGTCATTAATTGAGATTTAGAGCTTAATATTAATTTCGTTTATGATTTTCTTTCATATGAATAATTCATTTGGGAGCCTCATCGGAAGAAGGAACGGAAAGTCGCTGAAGCGTCACGGAAGATACGATCGCCAATTAAGGAAGACCTTAGAGGGGCAAGGAGCCAGCAATATGGCAATCCAAAACATCTAACGGCCAAACTAGCTACATCACGACGGGATCAGGACCCGCACACGTGATGCGCCACGCACGGGACAGCGAGAGGATCCTCGCGCAAGGACACAGGCCCGTGCGGATCCGGTCCCCGCGGAGGGGCTGCAATTCGGCACTCGATGGCGTGACGCGGCCCCGCAAAAGACGGAAAGAAGGGTGGCAGCGATACTTCCGGCCAAGCCGTTCGCCCCAGACCCCGAGTCGGCCCCGCGAAAAGAACCCCAGCGAATTATTGTTTATAATACCGGGGGCGCGCGCACCCCCGATACGACCGTGAGCGCGCCGCCCGCCGGCCACAGTGCGTGGTAACGCGTGATTGGCCGCGATAATACGCACCCCGTGTGCGCAGCCCCGGCTGGCCCACAGGTATCGATTCTGGATCGCGACGATCCAAGATCAGACTGGTGCGAGCCTACGAGCCGATAGCGAGCGAGAGCGAATAATTTTGTGGCTGAGAGGACGAGAGCGAGACGAGAGCGAGCGGAGAGGATCCGGCGATCGGCAGCTGAGAAGGACGGACCCGAAAGAGAGGACGTCGACTGACCCCGTGCAACCACCACGAGAGGAACGGTACCGGTGAGGTCATCCTCCGCCATATTCGCCACACGCGATCGCGCCCGGAATCGTTTCGTCGTCGCCGTGAATTCGTACTTTGGTGTACGGGCTAAGCCCGATTCTTTGGTGTAGATTTTCGCGTCATGGCCACGTCGTCAAGCGATTCGAGCCCCGGAGCCTCTAAAGTATCGGTTTCCGCGGATCGAGACATGACCTCGCGTTTTTATTAAACCGTGTGTCGTCTCTCTGGAGATTCGGATTCCGTAGATTATATTTGCGTTGGTTATCGCACGTCTAGCGTTTAAGTCTCGTTTGTGCTGTATGTCGGTCGTTTGAGTGTGAGTGTGATTCGCGTCAATTTGTTATATTATTTTTATCTTTCGTTTGTGAAACTCCGCGTATAAACTTTGCGTGCACGTCCGGTGCAACTTTCCTTCACGATTATTATACGGGTTACGTGAGAGTGTGAATCGCGTAAATTTGACGTATTGTGTCGGTTGTAAAGCACCGCGTCTCGAAATTGTGAGCGCGTTTGAATTCTGACATCTGGGGTGATGTCATCGCAAAGCAGCCGTACATCGGCGTTTGAATAGAAAAATTAAAAAAATATAGCGTCGGCAATAATTCCCACCACATTGCAATTTTGCAATGCTAATACATATTTTAAATATGTTTAATACATTCAGTATTGCATCGGCTTGTGTGAAAGGTTCATATAAAAATGTATCCCACTGAAGGAAGCCGCATGAATTATTACGTTCCGATTCAAGATGCTGATGAAATTTCACCGTGTAAGAAGAAAAAATGTAACAAGTAAGTTTTAATCAATGTAAAGAATTTTATATTTTTTAAATATTTATATAAATAATATTTTATTACTCCCTAGCATTTCATCCGAGCCTCGTCGTGCAGTCCGTATACTTGGAAGACGATACGCCTTAACCCCGACGTCATACAAATATTTGGACATTGGAATAAACGTTGGAGCTGTATCTTGCGTGGAATTGGTTCTCGGCAATAATCGGGGCAATCAAATAATATTGCCTTTTGAAACGTGGAAATCGCTAATGCAGAAATGTGCGGACATTGAACGGCTTCTACAATCGACTGAAATCCCATTGCGGATTCGAGATTTGACATTCGAAGTGGTTAAAATATCTGATTCGAATATTATAAAAATAGGATTATCCAATAATCTTTATATATGAAACCGCCAATTCTATTTATCCGATTTTGAAAAATGCATAGATCATATGTATTACTGATTATGCGAAAATACGCATATTGTAAATGAAAAATTCAAATAATTTGTAACTGTTTTACAACAGAATAATATCGCTAATGTATGCGACGCTGCAAAAGCAATACGTGGAAGTGATATGTTTAACAGCGAATCACTCATAGATTGCGAGTTATTGACATGTGCCGTAAATGATATTCCTCACGATGCTTGTAATAAATAAGTTATTTTACTATTTATCTGTGAATTTAATTATTTAACCCATCCTTTATGTATGAATAAAAACTGTGTAATAGATATGCACAGTCTGCAAAACTTAAATCTTTCTCTCGACATACTCTGCTTAAGATTTAGAAAAATGATGAGGTAGATGAGACGTGATACTCCAGCTAGAAGGAGACAAAAGATATGAAATTAAAATATATATAATCGAGAGGAGTGTGCAACGTTATAGTACGCAACCGTCTACACCCTTACGACGATCTTAACAATATGTGTTATGGCTGACGAAGAAGTTATGGTTATTGATGATGACGAGGATGTCATTCTCGAAGATGACAACTTGATGACATTTGAGAATTTGTTGGACGATTCATCAGACAAAGACTGCGTACTTTCGGAGGATTTCGATTACGATAGTGACTGCAGTATTGATATTACGGAGGACATAAAGCAACGTACTTTAAATCGAGTTGAAATAAATAGTTTAGGTGCGGTGAAAATGTGCTGTATATACTTTTATTATAAAAGTGACGTCAACGAAAAATTTTGCACATACTGTTTTATGCGAATTTCAGACTTATTTTCGAATATTCATGTTATGCGAGAACATGAAAGTGCAATTTATGCACTAATCCTGGGATCATCTTGCGCAGAGTGTAGAAAACCGCTGTATCAGATAATGCCCTGCAATATGTGCCCAATTTGCATTGTATAAGCTGGATAAAAACTTGTGTTGTGAAAAGACTTGAATAGGAAATATGGAGAAACCCAAATACATTGCGCGATTAGAACAATATCTATGGGAGGATTTCATAGAGGCGGACGCGGCGTGTGCATGCGAGTTATGGGAAAGAACGTGCCTTGAATGTCTCGAGTGGTTGGAAGAACAGTATCGACTCGCGATGTTACAACAGAGACGTCGAATTCAATCGCTGTTTGGCCGAATCGCGCGACTTGAAAGTTTAAGACATTCGTTACGCAAACGTTACAAACCCATAGATGTCCGTGTCCCGGCGCTATCGACAAACACTCCTGTGACTTCAATTGTACAAATGGTACAAGGCCGAGAAATCGGCTTGAAGAAATCTAATACAATAGATTTGGATCATTGTCTAAGAGATCATGAAGAAGTGATGTACAAGGAATGGGATTTTGATATATAAAACGCAGCTGATGTCTCGTTATGAACCGCATTGAAATACTCGAAGAATTAATTGTAAGTATCTATTTTTTAAAAATTTTATAATATTTAAATTCTTATACTAATAAGACTTATATTTTTTCTGTTTCAGATGGAGCGCCATCATATTATTATTATTATTATCATTATTATTTTATATCTTTGTATTTTTTTATATTTTTATTATTATTATTTTTATTATTATTTTATTATTATTTTTAAACACACACACACACACACACACACAGTCACACACACACACACATTGTATTATATACACAATTATTGAATAAATATTATTATTGTTAAAATATATTTTTATTCTCTTTTATTCTTCCCTTTTCCTCTTTCTTATCGCAGTATGCGAGTATTACATTTCAGTACGTGCTGTTAGATTGTGGCGTCAGCCATTTAATTAAAATATAGATGTTACATTTCAGTACATGGGCATTATGTCTGTCACAAAGTGCCTGACAACGAGCGAAGTAGTTTAAAAAGTGAAGTGAAGAAATAATTCGAGATGTTTCGCAATCATTTGGTAAGTAGTGTCCAATGTTTTCGTATGCAAGATTATGTATATATGTATGTATATATTCATTAAATATTATATTTTAGTTCGTGCAAATAAATGTGATCCACCGCCGATACATGCGGTGGATGCGCGGAGAAATACGGTGGGCGCATGCGAGCTTGTGAGGCAACACCCGCGAAGCCCGCGAATGGGCATGCGTGCACCCAAATCAGTATGAGGACATATTTTATTCGAGACCGCTTTTTGGACTCGAACCGTATGAAGAAGAGGAGAAATGGGAGCCGGAGGAAGAGGTGTGGGACGAGGAAGAAAATTGGGAGGAAGAGGAGGAATGGGAGGAGGATTGGAGGGAAGAGCTTGCGGCTCCAGGAGGATAATGTAAGTATCTTCTTTTTAAAATTTATATTAGATTTATAAAAATTAAATTAGGGAAAGCGTATTATACTAACAAGATATGTATTTTTCTGTTACAAAAGGAGCCTGCAGCAGATATTATTATTATTATATTTTTTAACACACACACATTTATATGATATACACACAATTATTGAATAAATATTATTATTATTATATTAAAAATGTCGATTATTTCTGCATCTCCTTCTTTCCTTATCCCACACGCATGCATGCCTCGCGCTATCTCTTTTTCTCTCTCTTTCTCCCGCGAACGTCATCCTTTTTGCCACGCCAATACGGACTCTATTCTTCTCCTACACGCGTGCATGTCCCGCGCTATCTCTCTCGCACCGCCTTGCGAACGCCGTATCATCCACGTGCATGCCTCGCGCTATCTCTCTCTCCCAAGTGCATGCGGACGCTATCCTTCTCCCAAGTGCATGCCTCGCGCCATCCATTTCCAACGTGCATGCAAACGCTATCCTTGTCTTACGCTCATATGGACGCCTCGCGCTATCCTTCTCCCACGCCCATAGAATATCATTAGCGCTATCCCTCTCCCACATATTACGGACGCCTCGCGCTATCTCTCTCACACCTACTCGCGTGCGTTCTCTCTTCCCCGCGGGTCCTTCGCCTATCGATTTCGCCGCGGTTCCCCTCCCCCTCTCCACGGATCCCTCGCCTACCGGTTAGGTTAGGTTAGCGGGTCCCTAGCCTATCGGTTAGGACGCGGCCCCCTCCCCCCTCTCCGCGGACCCCTCGCCTACCGGTTAGGACGCGGTTCCCTTCCCCCCTCTCCGCGGACCCCTCGCTCATCGGTTTCGCCGTGGTCCCCCGCGTGACGTCATACCCCCGCGCCGGTTTCCCCTCGTCCCTCACCCCCCTCAGAGGACCTGGGTTAGAACTCTCCTATATACTCTACTGAGCTCCGATACGACTAGAGTCGAGGAAGCACAAAGGCGACAACGGAGCACGTCTCTCCGTTCACCTTTGACGTGATATCTAGCGCTACCTTGCCGCGCGACACCGGACGGCGATCCGCCGATCCCGAAGATCGTTACGGAAGAGTGTTTTCGTTTGAGGCGTAGGCGTTGCACTAGCGATTCGGTAACTATGGACACCTCGGATCCCTGGTCGATTAGGACACGAATGATATGAGGCTCTCCGTAGCGGTCAACGACGAGAACGCGTGCGGTCGCGAGAAGAATCGCTTTGCGGACATCATTTCGTTTAATAGCGGAGAGAGCGGTTGCATCGGAGGTCTTCGAAGTCGCGTACGCATCGTGTAACATCGAGTGATGCCGCCCCTTGCATGACCAGCAATTCTTGGTCGATTGACACCTCGCCACCGGATGACTGCCGAGGCAGTTGTAACACAGTCGATGCGATTCGACGAAGGATCGACGTTCGTTAACGGGCTTCGCCTTGAACTGCCCGCACACCATGAGCGCGTGTCGCTCTTTGCACAACGCGCATTGGGCCGCGTTGGATTCGTGTCTAGTGAAGTGAGTTTTCGCGGGCTTCGATGAGTCTCCGGAGACCTTGACGGTTTTCGGTTTCGCGGCGTTAATCGTGAGCATTCGCTTAGTGATGAAGTTCAATAGTGTCTCGTGATTCGGAGGTTCGAATGAATCGCTCGTGGATGATTCCCACTCGAGCCTAGTGCGCGCATCGAAAAGTTCAACGACCAAGTGATTAAACAGGTCCATCCCGTGCGATTCAATCGGCCGCCGGATGCTTTCTTGCGCGTTCACGGCGGTTGTTACGGCGTGATAAACGCGGCTCAGTTCTTCAGCGATTTCGCCCTTCATTTTTGATACGGCGGAGAATGTGGCAAAGTTCGACCGAATGAGTTCTTTCTTGTTCTCGAAGTGCTTCTTCAAGAGTGCCCAAGCGCGCGTAATTTTTGCAAGCACGAACGCAGATAATGGAACCGTTCGATAGGAGAAACAGCGGAATTCTTACCGATCACGGATAGGAATAACTCACGGAAGGACGGCCAGTCTTCATACGCGCCTGAGAACGGAGGTAACTTGATCTTTGGCAACGCGGTTTTTAACGAGCGATCGTTATTTTGCGGTTCGTTAGACGACGCCGACGAAGGAGGAGCGGCTTGGTGCTGCTCCGCATATTCGGCGAGCTTGCCGCATTGTTGAACGTAAGTATTTTCTACGGTATCCACAAAGACAGTAGCGTACTCACTCTCGCTGTATTTCTCCTTATAGCTGGCGCGGATGTGCTCATGCTGTGTCTCGAATTTGGTCCACAGTTGATGCAGGATCTTGATCCGGGCCTCGATGCTGCCGAGGTTGATGCCAGCTGAGCCTAGCTTTCGTAGATTCTCCACCGACCTAGACATGCGACCGTGGATGTCGCGTTGAGCTTGCAGCAAATTGTTCAAGTCTGCGCTCATTTTGTAATGTTTGTCTTTCCTTTTTCAGGTCTCACTCACAAACTCGCGGATGCCGGCGATGATCCGGCTCGAAGGACCAGAAAATGTTCGAGAGCGAGGCGAAATTGGGAAAATGTGCGAGGATCTTTTGGTTCGCGGAAAATAAATCTCGCGAGTACAATTCACGTTTTTTAATTATAACAAAATAATTAACACGATCACAAATTATACAAAAAGTCCAAATAAAAGCTCGGTCGGTTATAGGCGGTTCACAAAAAGAATAGCGGTTGTCGTAATCGGTTTCACAAAAGGAATAGCGGTTGTCATAAGCGGTTAACAAAGCGTGTCGAAGTGCGGTATAACTAAATATGCGGTAACTAAACGCGTAAGCGAGTGTCTCGGGCGCTCCTCACGAGCGGGCCCTTTTATAGCGGTTCTTTAATCTCTCGTTGCCAATGAATTTGAACCTCCGAGTTCGGTTAGAAGATTCAACGCGGCGCCAAACTTTATTGGCCGCCCCTTGAAATATCGGCGCGAGATGAGATTCGGAGCGAGTGATAGGCAGTTGGCCCATACGTCACGGGCTACGTCACGGCCTCGCGCGTGCCGGCAGCCGTTTATCGCGCGGCTAACCGACAAAGTTGTTTGCGTGTTTTCGTATAGAACTTATTTGTCACATGGGCTTCAAAAGTCAAAAAACACCAAAAAACCTTAAATAATAATAGCGATAAGAACATTGTTTTTCGACTTTCGCGATGGAATAATAATGCGAAGCCCATGTGACAAAGAAGAAATTAATTTAAATGTAATTTAATGCAATCTCAAACATCAGGTTCCAGGGTTACCAACGCTGAGGAATAAATTCTCAGTCTCGATGTATAGGTGTATGTCTGTATATGTACAAACACAATTGCATTGCTCGCCCGGACGCGTCGCAGAGAGAAAGGATAGAAAAGAATCGACAATCACGCAATCCTTGTTCCTCTAGCGTATCGTTTTACGGCTGAGATACAGTCTGAAAATGCTTTCTGGCCTCTTGTGGCAGAAAGCAGTAATGCAACAAGGCTAACAACGAGGGATTGGTCACTAGCGGTTATAGTGTACAAAAATTACCCTTGATACGGATTACCTTTAAATTACCTCAGATTACTTAAAATTACCTAATACTACCTCAGTTTACTTAAGATTACCTAATATTACCTCAAATTACTCCAGATTATCAAATATTACCTTATATTACCCAAAATTACCTTAGAGTAGAGTCCTATATAATCAGAGAAGCGACATACTTATCCCTTCCATGCTTCCCATAATCGCCATGTTGGTCCCGCAGCTGCCCATTTGTAATCTAAAATGTCTTAAAAATGTCTCAGAGATATTTAAAATGTTTTTTTTAGAAAATAACATTACTTGGCGTCGGGACGCTACCGCGTCGCTTGACAAATATACTTTCTTCTCACTTACGGTACGCCGGTTGCGGTTAGTTTGCACGTAGGATTCACTACGGGACCAACGTAGAGCGCGTTCCATTTAACGACCGCAACGCTCGCGAGCATCATCTGTCTTTGTTTAACTTTCGGTGAACAACAAAGATAAAATGATACCGTGAGCGTTGCGGTCATTAAGCGGAACAGGCCTATGGCGGTCAGCCATTCAGCAAGCGGAACGCCATTGTCGCTTCTCTGATTATATAGGACTCTACCTTAGAGTATTTAAAATTACCTCAAATTTTTTAGGATTACCCGAGATTTTTCCAAATTTACTTTAATCATCTAAGATTACCTTATACGAGTACATAAAGTATTATTTCTTCAGATCACTCTAGAATATCTCTATAGACCACTGATAATTATCTTCGAGAACATCGATTTTAGATTTTTACTACTTAAGAAAAAAAATCGCAATTTTACAAAACAAATCTTTATTGCATAGGAACACAAAAATATAAAAATTTCGCAAACAGAATATGTATTATATATATCAGTGCTGGAATTTACTTGCACATTTCGGCCCGATTCCGTGGCTCACGCCTATTGCCCTCCACTCACCGCTCGTGCGTAGCAACGAATCGCCAGATACGCGTAACTAAGGAGCGCGAAGTTTCGTCTCAGGAGCGTCCGTATGTAAGAATGCCCAAATATAATAATAAGATAATACTTTTTTAAATGAGTAGGATAGTAAGGCCGGCGCTAGCCCATTTTTCCCATGAGAGCGAGAGAGACAGACAGAGAGATAGAAAAGGATGGAGATATGGTTTAGAAAGGTTTGTAGACGACTGCGGGGTGGAGTTCGGGCAGGGGGGGGTGAACAGGGGAGATACGTAGGGCGAGACGGGACACGCGACCGGGGGGAAAGCGGGGCGAGAGGGTCGGGGGTCGGGGGAGCGCGTGACGTCGCGGGAGGGAGCGGGTACGAGTCGCCAAGATTGCCCGGGAGATAGCGCTCGGCTCGATCGGGGGTCGCGCTTCCCGACTCACCCTACGTAACCCCCTGCTCTCCCCCCCGATCCCCACGTCCCCCGCGGTCATTCCTCTATCTCTTTCTAACCATATCTCCGTCCTTTTCTCTCTCTCTGTCTGTCTCACTCGCGCTCATGGAAATGAGCTAGAGCCGGCTTTACTAGACGTCCAACGGAATCGACGAGATCGCCCGGGAGATGACGCTCGACTCGATCGAGGTCGCGGTTTCTCCCGGCGCGACTCGACCTTGGCGCGACTCGACCTTGTCGCGACTCGTTCCTTAGGGGGAGCGACGGCGATCCCTCGCGCCGCATCTAGCGCGCGATCCGCGAGCGGACGCCGGGTATACGGCGTCGAGGGAGACGGAGGATCGTCGAAGGGCGGTCGAACGGAGAGAGGAACGGTTAGCGGCGATACGAGCGCGCTTATCGCGTTTCGGGGCAAGTTTTTTTTCGTTTTCCGGCGATACGAGCGCGCTTATCGCGTTTCGGGGCGAGTTTTTTTCGTTTCCCGGCGACGACGCGCGTCCGGTGACTAGACGCGTCCGAGAGCGAGTATCCGGCTCGGTTAATCGGGGCGCGTCCTCGCTATTTTTCCCCGTTATAAAAAGAGGCCGCGACGATCTCGAGGTATTAGTACGTTCGAGAATATTCGCGGCGCGATGAAGCGCGTACCGAGCGCTTTATCGAGATTAGCCGGAAGAGTGGTGAATATTCGAATTAGAAGTATCGAGGATATACAGAATTTGGAAATACTGAATTGTTTGAAGAAGGAACTACGCGAATGTTATATAGAGGACTGTCTGTACTGTAGAGAAAAGATCGGCTTCGCGGAAGAGTTCGTGCGAGAGGCGAACGAGGCGCGATTCGACGAGCCTTTCTCGAATGTCGGAGCCGATGGCTATCTGCCTTATCGCAATTGGAAACGGCGATACGGAGTTCCGAGTTTTCGTGGGAGGTGAATCACGTCGTGCATTGCTTCTACACGTTCGGTTGCCGATTCGAGAACGGAAATTATTTCGAGGATGACGAGAGATATTGCGTGGATTGCGCGCATAGATCGAGTTTCGTAAGAAGCGTATCGACGCATATGAAAAAATCGGTAAATAGCGAGAGAGTGCTCGCTTGCGATCTTATCGACGAGTTCTTCGACGTGTCGAATAATTGGTGCGGCGGCTGCGCGACGAGAGCTTTGTTCTACATCGAGGGTTACGACGAGGAAGAGACGTGGTTTATCAATAAAAGATCTTGGCGTTCGTTAAACGACGAGTGATGAATCGAGAAACGATGGAGCAGTGCGATCTTCTTGATAGCGCGCGGGACGTCGCGACGGTGGACGCGTATCGCGCGTGGGCGAGACGGTGCGACGAGCGTCTCGAGTTTCTGCGGGAGGGGTGTCGAGGCGAGCGCCGGGGGAGATCCACCGGAGCGATCAATTCTCTGATCACTCGAACCGTTCGATTAACGGGCGCGAGAGACGATCTGCATCGGCGTTTCGAACGCGTGGGAGGCGGCGTAGAGAGGCGCGAGGAATTCTCGTGGTTCGAGATGGAGACAGCTTTCTCTAGACGCATTTTAACCGGCGCGGTTATCATTTTCGAATATATCGAACCTTTGCGATTTCTCGAGGACGCTAGAGATACCGTAATCGATCGAGTACGCGATGTTATAGATGAATATAACAGTGTCAAGGTCAATACCGTGTTCATCTGCGAGTTCGTCTCGGGCGACAAGATTGATGTTAAGACTATCGCCACGAAGAATTATCCGCTTCTACCTCTTTCCGACTTGCGAGAGTGGTACGGGAAGCGCGTGGTCGACGCTACTCTAGCTTCGCTGGAGGAGTTTCAAGAGCGTGATAGCGGATGGGCGTTATCGCGAATACTAAATTTAACGGTGAACGTGAACAGATACAATCCTATGCACGCTGGATGCCGCGTCGAGATACCGCGAGAGATCGCGTTGAAGAAAGCGGTGGTTAACGTGCGATCTACGGATATCGCGTGTTTCGCGTGGGCGGTAGTCGCCGCTTTATATCCGGTCGAGAAACACACGGAAAGAAGCTCGCAAAGTCCTCACTACTCGACGGTGCTGAATCTGGAGAGTGTCGAGTTTCCCATGAGTTTAAATGGAATTACTAGATTCGAGCGTATTAATGACATATCCATTAACGTGTATACCGTTCGGGATAAGAAGAACGAGAAAGGTAGCTGCCGTATCGTTCCTTTGCGTCTCACCGGTAATAAGAAGAACACACACGTTAATCTGCTGTATCTGAGCGATACGACGCAACGAGATAATACGGCGCATTTCGCATGGATTAAAAATTTGTCCTGACTTATCAGCTCGCAACTGAGCAATAGGCAACATAAAGCGCATATATGCAATCAGTGAGTACGAATTAAAAAAATTTGTCGCGTAATGTGGATAATATACGCGATTTAAAAATGTGTTTTATGTCGCAGATGCATGCATTATTTTCGAACGAGCGATAAATTATCGGCTCACAGCGCGGACTGTGGAAGGATGAACGAGTGCGCCATAGTCCTTCCTACTAAAGAAAGGAGAGACTTCCGTTCGTGGTATACGCCGATCTCGAATGCGTGCTGGAGAAGAAAGAGGAGAAGAGAACACCAAACACGTCTATCGTTCAGCATCACAAAGTCTATAGCGCTGGATATTACACGCGATGCGCGTTCGACGATGCTGGCTCGACTTACAAAGCCTATCGCGGCGAGGATTGCGTATCGTGGTTCGTTAAAGAACTGTACGATCTAGCGCTTCGCGCGAAGACTATTCTCGACACCGATGCGCCTATGACGGATTTTACACCGAACGAATGGGGGGCGATGCGTCGCGCCGGGCGTAGAGTCGCAGGCTGGTAATCGAGAGATTCCGGGTTCGATTCCGCTCGGGTCCCATCCTTCCATATGACTCAAAAAGAGATTTTCATACATTATATCCTATATAATTCTTAATTTATCATATATTATCCTATATAATACCTATACCTACCTAGTTAATGGTGTATAGACAATTTCTTTCGGAAAGTCTCCCAGCCATATCAGAGAAGAAGAAGAAGAACCGAACGAATGGGAGAGATTCATGAGCGCGACGCACTGTCGCGTATGTGAGAAACCGTTCGAATCGGAAGACGCTCACGTGCGCGATCTCTGTCATCTAACCGGACGGTATAGAGGTCCGGCGCATTCGAATTGTAATTTAAATTATAAGGAGACTTACGTAATTACCGTATTCTTTCACAATTTATCGGGCTACGACGCGCATTTTATCATTAAAGATGTGGCTAACGCCTTTCCCGCCAGCGTCGAACTGTTGCCGCTAACGAAGGAAACGTACATCTCTTTCACGAAGAACGTCGAGGATGCTTCGAACGAGGGATGGTTCGGGAAACGCCTGAAATTGCGCTTCGTGGATTCTTTCAAGTTTCTAAACGCGAGTCTCGAAAAATTGGCGTCGTATCTCGACAAGAGCGAGCTGAGGATAGCGCGTTCGGAATTTTCCGATCTCGACGACGCTGATTTCAAGCTTCTCGCGCGAAAAGGCGTGTTTCCGTATGAGTACGTCGGCGACGCCGATAAATTACTAGAGACTCGTCTACCGCCGCGCGAGGCTTTCCACAGTTCGCTGACCGGTTACGCGATATCCGCGAGCAATTACGCGCGATAAGAGTCTGGGAGCGGTTTCGCGTCGAGATGTTGGGCGACTATAGCGATTTGTATTTAAAAACCGACGTTCTTTTATTGGCCGATGTCTTCAAAAATTTTCGCGACGCGTGTATGAGAAATTATAATTTAGATCCCGCGTACTATTACACGTTACCTGGATATACGTGGGACGCTATGTTAAAGCATACGGGTATTCGATTCGAGTTATTAACCGACATCGATATGGTGATGTTCGTGGAACGCGAGATACGCGGCAGGCTAAGTCAATGTTCCAATAGATACGCGCGCGTTAATAACAAGTATTTACAGACTTACGATCCTTCGGAACCGTCGTCTTATCTCATGTATTTCGATATAAATAATTTATACGGATGGGCGATGTGTCAATCGTTACCTTACAAAGATTTTCGATGGGTCGACGACGTCGCGAGCGTCGACTTAATGTCCGTGACATCAAACTCGCCTATCGGTTACATTCTAGAGGTCGACCTTGCGTATCCGTCCAACCTTCACGATTCTCACGCGGACTTGCCGTTCTGCCCGGCGCGCGATAAGCCGTCCGGAAAACGTGACGAGAAACTTCTCGCCACGCTATACGATAAGAGTCGTTACGTGACGTATTATCGCAATTTGCAGCAATGCGTTCGACACGGATTACACGTTACGAGGATACATAGAATATTACAATTCGCGCAATCCCCATGGCTGCGCGGATACATCGAACTGAACACGCGACTACGAATTAACGCGAAAAACAAGTTCGAGAAAAATCTTTACAAATTGATGAATAACGCCGTGTTCAGTAAGACCATGGAGAATGTGCGCAATCACTCGGATGTCCGACACGTGACTCGATGGGACGGGCGATACGGCGCGGAAGCGATGATCGCGAAGCCGAACTTTCGCAGCAGAAGCGTCTTCGCGGAGAATCTCGTAGCCGTGGAATTGCGCAAACTCGAGATTAAGTTCAACAAACCGGTTTACGTGGGTATATGTATTCTCGATGTGTCTAAGATTCGTTTGTACGAATTTCACTACGAGTATATGCTACCGTTGTATCGAGATAAATGTAAAATAATGTACACCGATACGGATAGCCTCATTTATCGCATCAAGTGCGAGGATGTGTACGAGGATATGAAGCGCGACATCGACAGATTCGATACGAGCGATTACGCGGTGGACAAAGCGTACGGTATGCGTCTCGCTAATAAGAAAATACCTGGTGCGATGAAGGACGAGAACGCCGGCGCGATTATGACGGAATTCGTCGGGCTCAGAGCTAAGATGTACGCGCTATGAGTCGACGGTAGAGACGATACGAAAAGAATGAAGGGTGTTAAGAGCAGCGTCGTCGCGAGAACGATAACGTTCGAAGATTACGCGCGCTGTCTTCGACGAAGGATCGAGATGAGGCACGAACAGTCTTGCACAAAATCTAAGTTACACGAGGTGTATACGGTGTCGGAATCGAAGGTCGCGCTCAGTCCGCACGACGATAAACGATACGTGATATCCGGAACTACGAATACTTTACCGTGGGGCATTATAGAATACCTTCTTCTTCTTCTTTCTTTTATGGCTGGTTGGGCATTAGTCGCCCATACACCATTGTTTCTTATGGGTTTGTGAAATATAAGCAAAATTCCTCTTAAGAGAGGAGGAGTCCAAAAAAAGGTCCAGACAAAGGACATACGCAGCACGCAAAAACATGTCCGAACCCGACACGTTGTCAGTCGGAACATAGCATTATAGAATACCGCTGTAAGGAGCGGGGGAAACGTCGTATATCGAGAATGTAATAAATATTATTTGCGTTTAATATAGTTTATTTTAATATAGTTTATTTTAATATAGTTTATTTTAATATAGTTTATTTTAATATAGTTTATTTTAATAAAATACTCCGAGAGCGCGATATAAGAGAAAAACGAGCGCATGTCTCGCGAAAATCGCGAGAATATTTATAAACAAACGCGAGGATCGAACTCGCGAGATTGCGTTTTTTCGCGAGTGCTTCGTAATTTCGCGAGACGTGTGTTCGCCATTCTATTTACGACGCTCTCGGAGACGCTTCTTAAAACGTTCAAACTGTGGTAATTTATTGTTAGTATAAATGTAACAGTTTATCGTTAGTATAAACACAGTTTATTTTATAAATAATAAAGATTATTTTATAAATAATAAAGATTATTTTATAAATAATATAGTATATTTTATAAATAATATAGTATATTTTATAAACAATATAACATATTTTATAAGCAATATTTACTTTAATAAAATATTCCGAGAGAGAAAAATAACAAAGACGGGATACGCGAAGGTACAAAATACTCGCGAAGAGACGCGCTAGTTTTTTCAAGTATTTTTACATTATAAAAAATCGTGGTAATTTCCAAGCTGTTCTATTTTTAATAAGTCTCGAGCCAGGTTTGACAAGTTGCTCTAGCCCGAGATTAGAAAGTTATTCTAGCTTATAACTTTGTATCCTCGCTCAAAATTTATTTGCAAATCTCGGGCTAGAGCAGTTTACCAAATCTGCATCGAGATTTGTTAAAAATAGAACAGCTTGGAAATTCCCACAATCTCTTTATTATGTTCTCGGAAGCATTATATATCGAACAACGCGAAAAAGGTTAACGCGAGATATGACGTTCGCGTAGCGGTGTGATAAAAGAATTCATATAGAGCGTGAGAAAGAGTCCGTATAAAGCGCGAAAGAGAAAACGCAGGACGTGGCGGCCGCGTAGCGTCGCGAGAAAGAATTTGTATGGAGCGCGAGAGGGAACCCGTATGGAACGCGAGAAGGACGGACTCCGAGTATTTTCGCATTATAAAAAATCGTGGAAATTGCCGCTCTGTCCAATTCGCGGCGAATCTTGACGTAGATTATGCGAGCTACTCCAAATCTTGGCTGGAGTAGCTTACCAAATCTAAGTCAAGATTTGTCGCAAGTTGGACAGAGCGACAATTTCCACGATTTCTTTATTATGTTCTCGGAAGCATTATATATCGAGCAACGTGAAAAAAGGTTAACGCGAGATATGACGTTCGCGTAACGACGCGATGAAGAATTCATATAGAGCGTGAGAAAGAGTTCGTATAAAGCGCGAAAGAGAAAACGCAGGACGTGGCGGCCGCGTAGCGGCGCGAGAAAGAATCTGTATGGAGCGCGAGAGAGAACCCGTATGGAACGCGAGAAAGACGGACTCGCGCGAGTTTTTTCGAGTATTTTCGCAATATAAAAAATCGTGGAAAACCTCCATTCTGTCCAATGTGCGGCAAATCTTGACGCAAGTTATGCAAGCTACTCCAACCAAGATTTTATCGTGGTTAGAGTATCTTACCAAATTTGCGTCAAGATTTGTTGCAAATAGAACAGAGCGGACATTTTCACGATCTCTTTATTATGTTCTCGGAAACATTATATATCGAGCAACGTGAAAAAGGGTTAACGCGAGATATGACGTTCGCGTAACGAAGCGATGAAGAATTCATATAGAGCGTGAGAAAGAGTTCGTATAAAGCGCGAAAGAAAAAACGCAGGACGTGGCGGCTGCATAGCGGCGCGAGAAAGAATCTGTATGGAGCGCGAGAGAGAACTCGTATGGAGCGCGAGAGAGAACCCGTATGGAACGCGAAAAGTTCGTGATAATTTTTATTTTTTTAACGAATAATTTCATTTAATATATGTAATTTTATTTAATATATGTAGTTTTATTTAATATATGTAGTTTTATTTAATAAAAATACATTTTTATCATAATACAGCCGTTTTATTTATCCAAGAATTGTGCGACTCGTCCATTCCCAGCCATTTCACGTAAACCTCGTTGCCTCTTCGACGCAGCACCTTTTCCACGAGATACACGTCGGGATCGTCGACGCGCAGCAACTCGTGCTCGTAGAATCCTCCGGCGATCGGTTCGCCGCGCGAATCCTTCAGCAGATATGTTACGGGATTAGTCCGTTGTATCTTGGTTATTCGAAAAACCTCGGTGGTCCAGTTAGGTGTGAAGCCTTTCTCGAAGATCGTCTTAAACTTGCTAACGCGTACCGGATCGGCTACTTTGAATTTCGCCGGAGCCGCGATTTTTATATTGCTGTATACCGTATTTAAAAGTTTATCGGCGATCGCTGGAGTCACGTCGACGGGTCTCATACCTATAGTGCGATGTTTTCGCGCATTGTACTCCTCGACGAGTCGAGGTGATTCGTCGATCCACTTGTACGTTCCGCTCAGCGCGAAATACTTCCACATAGAATTTTTGAGCGTGCGATTGAATCGTTCGACGATCGACGCCTTCATCACCGATTACGTCGAGTAATGATTCACTTCGCGCTTTTCCACGAATTCTCGCACCTCGGCGTTTTAGAATTCCTTTCCTTTGTCGGTCTGCAGATTTTTTGGACATCGCTTAGAGTCTCGCACTATCTTGGATAACGCTCGGGTAATCTCGTTCGCGCTCTTAAACGGCACGACCCAAGCGTATTTGCTTAATGCGTCGATAACGGTGAGTATGTAGTTGTGGCCTTTGTTGAGTCTCGCGTAAGGACGCACCTCGACCACATCCGCCTGCCACAGGTCGTCGTACCCACGTATCGCGACGCGACGACGCGGAAAGTTTCTTCTCGCGGGCGCGTGCAATTTCTCGACTAGTCTTCGTTCTTCGGCGCTCATAATTCTCTTCTCTTTCTCTCAAGGATGACGTTGGGCGGGATCTCTCTCTTGAGCGACTCGCCGCTGGTCTCGCGAATCTTCGCTTGTTCCCTCACTCTCCCCGATAGCTCGTCCGCGTCTCTCTTCAATCGCGATGTTGAATTTTCCAATTCTCTTAATTTCGCCGCGGAATTCGCCGCGACGCGCGAGTTTTGGGTTAGTTCCTGTATTATTTTACCCTGATTGAACAGTATTTTACGGTCGCTTGCGCTTTTCGTCGAAGACTCCACAGCGTTGAGCGATATCGTATTTTTTGCGGCATCGATCCGATCGCTTAAAGCGTTGATACGTTTGTCCAAAGCATCGATTCGTTTACCTAGAGCGTTAGCGTTCGATTCTGTTCTCGAAACGGAATTTCACACGGCGTCTATCCGTTTACTTAGGACGTCGTCGCGCGCTTCGATCTTGGAAACAAAATTCTCCGCGGCGTCTATTCGTTTACCCAGAGCGTTATCGAGCTGGGTGAGTCTCGTGAATAGTAGAATGACGCCTTTCCCTGCCTCGTCCGCATCTTTTCTCAATTGCGACGTGATTCCTTCAACGTAGCTTTTGCTCGGAGAACGACCGCTACGAGGAAAAGAACGCTTCCGATAGTGAAACGCGGCGGCTTTTTGCCCCTGCTGCCGTTATTGGGAGCTCTCGGTTCTTTGGCTGGAGGAGCGGCGGGAATCGCGAAAGCGGTGAACGATCGCAAAGCGGCGCGACGACAGTTGGAGGAACTGCAAGGTCACGATCGCGCAATGGAGGGTCGTGGTTCCTAACCTCGCACCGTACAAGCGCGGAAGTGGCGCGTTCGCGATGAGAAGAAAAGGAAGAGCTAAAAAAAAACTTCGCGTAAACAGACGCTAGGGATTCTCCCATCTGTCGGAGTAACGACGAACGAACAGTTAAATCGCGCGGTGATACTCTCACGCGTGCCTCACTTTAGAGACGTGTTTATGCGCGACGCGCTTCCATCGCGGGAGCACCGCGATGAGAGCGGCATCGTGAATTTAGACGACGCATCCGGCCCGGGTACTCATTGGGTGGCGTACGCGAAAAAAGGGGGCGACGCGATCTATTACGACGGTTTCGGCAATCTTCGTCCTCCGCGCGAGCTCGCGCTTTATCTCGGGCGCGATGCGAACATTCGATACAATCGTCGCTCCGAGCAAACGCGCGATCAGAATATCTGTGGACAATTGAGTCTTCGATTTCTCCGGGAGGTCGATTGGAGAAATCGCACATTATAATATCGACCGTCAGTCGTCGATCGAGCGCAGTTCGACCGCTCTCGTCAATCATGTCGCTAACTCTTACTCTTTCCGGACGAAGCAGCATTCTCGCGGCGAGTTACTTTCCGCCTCTGGATTTAAACGACGATGATTACGAGTTAGGTTTAACCAATTTCGAGATTTATAACACGATACCGAATGTAAATTCCACGAATGATAAATTTTACTTCGACGACAACGACGAGGTTATCGCGATTCCAGTGGGATCTTACGAGTTAAGCGCTATAAGCGCGTATCTAAGAGCCGCGATTCATCGCAAACGACGAGCGAGAGAGGAGAGACGAGAGCGCGGGAACGACGAACTGTAAACGAGCGATGACGATTATATATACAACGTCGGTGACGACCGCGACGACTATTTCGAAGATGATGAGAACGGTGATAAGAGTAAAAATTCTATAACGCTTCGCGGTAACAATAACACTATGAGAAGCGAGATCAAGTGCGCGTATCGAGTAAATTTCACAAAACCCGATAACATCGGTTTGCTACTGGGTTTCTCGTCTCGCGTGTTACAATTGAATAAATGGCACGCGTCCGATAAGCCGATAAATATTATGGCTATTAATCTCATTAGAGTAGAGTGCAACGTCACGACAGGAGCGTATCATAACGACAAATCCGCGCATACTATACACGAGTTCGCGCCTAATGTTCCACCCGGATATAAAGTGTCGGAGATCCCGGCGCAGATCATTTACCTCCCGATTATCGCGCGGACCATTACCGATATAAATGTGCGTGTCGTGGATCAAAACGGAAGACTAATCGATTTTCGCGGCGAAGAGATCACGGTTCGTCTGCACGTGCGACGAAGACGGTAGAAAGGCGCGCGATGCTCGTAGTGAACGGGTCGAATGCGAGACACGCGACCGTCGTCGCTATCGCGTCGCCCCTAGACGCGAAAAAGAGAAAGAAAAAGGGAGGAAGGTTAACCGTCGCCAACGCGGTTTTCCTGCGCTCTTTGGGCTTCGTCGTACCGAGAACCGTTTCTCCGTAAAAAGCGGAATGTGCGACATTCTAAGCATCGGCGGGGAGCTGATCTTCGACGATCGTATCGTCAAGATCGAAACTCACACGTACAATCCTTACGCCAATACTATGTTCGGGAATAGCGACGAGATACGAATTCCTATACAACAGCAAGATCTGTACACATTACCGTGCGATAGTTTTCTCTACATAGAAGGTAGACTCGAGTCGAAGGAGTCGCCGAGTGCGCAAGAGGAAATCGAGTCGGTGACGAGGCTGGTGAACAATTGCGCGGCGTTTATGTTCGAGGAGATTCGCTACGAGCTCGACGGTGTGGAGATCGATCGAAGCAGAAACGTTGGGATAACGAGCATGATTAAGAATTACGCGTCGCTGACAGTCGAAAAAGGCAAGATATTAAAGAACGCCGGATGGGACTTATCGGCAATAACTCATTCGTCGATCAACGATTTCAACTTTTGCGTACCTCTCAACGTGTTATTAGGTTTTTGCGAGGATTACAAGCGTGTCGTGATCAATGCGCTACACGAACTTATTCTGATACGAGCGCGTAACGATAACAATAGTATCATATCGCGCGAAACAAGAGCCTAAAATCGTTTTGTTAAAGATACAGTGGCGAATGCCTCATATAGTGTTAAACGATGTTAACAAATTAAGATTATTGCGCACATTGGATAGCGGACGATACCTGAGCGTCGCTTTTCGCTCGTGGGATCTCTACGAGTTTCCGCTTCTACAGAGCACGACTAAACATTCGTGGGCTGTCAAAGCGGCGACGCAACTCGAGAAACCGCGATACGTTATCTTCGCGCTACAGTCCGGAAAGAAGAACGTTCTATCCGAGGAGCCTTCCCTATTCGACGATTGCAAACTGACTAATGTCAAATTGTATCTTAATTCCGATTTTTATTCTTACGACGACATGAATCTGGATTTCGATAAGCGCAAAGCCGCAGTGCTGTACGATATGTACTCGAAATTTCGAAGAACGTACTACGGATTCGACAATGACGAAGCGCTCTTAAATCTGAATAAATTTTTAGTCCACGGCCCGCTCGTAGTCATCGACTGTTCTCGACAAAACGAGTCGATCAAGAGCGCCACCGTGGACGTTCGCGTAGAGTTTGATTGCAAGGAGAACATTCCCTCTAATACCACAGCTTACTGTCTTATCATTCACGATCGAGCGGTGGAGTACAATCCGCTCACCAACGTTGTGCGCAGAATCGTGTAAGCGCGATGATATTCGAAAAAATATGAAGAGAGAATAATAGAGGCGCATACTTCAAATACCGCTAACAACGACGATGGACGCACCGATCTTCGTCGATCTTCAAGGTTTCGTAGTTAACGAGAGATTCGTCGCGAAAGAAGTAGCCGTGTTAAGAAATGGCGCGGAATTGACGCATCACATCTTTCGCCCACCGATGTCTTGGGATCTGTTAACGAGAGCGGAAAAATTGCGAGCGTGTTGGTTAACATCTAACCATCATCAACTAAAGTGGAATGACGGACACGTGAAGTACGGGTCGATGAAAAGACTCGTTCGACGTCGCGTCGGAGAGCGTCGCGCAACGCGCTGTGAACGCTTTGCGCCTGCGCGAGCATAGTCCTCGTCTTCGTCACTAGATCGTAGAGCGATTCTCACGCCGTTCTTATACAGTCCTCTATTTGTTGTCTAAAGTAAAAAAGTAAAAGGGTTATTAAAAGATTATAATTTATTATAAAAAGTATTATAATTTATTATAAAAAATTTCGATCGACTACTTACATAAACGCGCGATATCGATGTCTCCGTCCAACTGAAAGGTTAGTCTGAACGAATCCGGACTGTTCTCGATAACGCCTCGCGCCTCCTCGCGCAGATCCGAGGCAAGATCTCCCAAAACGTAGGCCTTTATCGCGATTAAATCTCCGTTTAGGTTAATATAATCGGCCGCGTTAATTATCTGCTCGATTCGTTCCATATCGAGCAGTTCGCGACCGATTTTAACTCTCGCTATTTCGCACCTCGTCACTTTGCTCTTCGCCGTTTCGTGCTTCGTTGCCTCGTCACTTCGCTATCTCGCGAGCGAGAATACTTTGACGCTTCTCGAAACGATCTCGCGTTCATAAGGATCGACGCGCGGTACGAGCGGAGATAAACGAATAATAAAAACAGATTATAGAGGAAAATAATAAAGAATAATGCGATAAGAGGGATTCGAGCGCCCGCTAAATAACGCGCATCCCGGATAATCGATGAATGTTTATCGTCGCCGGAAGGGGTACGTTTTTCTAATAGCTCGTCGAGTGTCCTTCTTAGACGATAAACGAATAATAAAAATAGAAATAATAAAAAAAAGTAAAACCGCGAGAGGAACTCGAGCGTCCGCTAGATAACGCGCGTCCCGGACGCTCGACCGATGTTCGCTTGTCGTCGAAAGGGCGCGTTCCTCTAATCGACGCGTACCGCGACTCTTCCTCGAATGAATCGTCAACGCATTTCCTCCTCCCCCCACCCGCGTCGAATTCACCGACGATAAAGTAGGCGTCTCGCCGAACGCGCGAATCAATCGCGCCCGGCGTCTCTTGATAGTTTCCCGCTTCTTTCCCCTCTCCGCGCAATGACTAACGCGAGGACGGTTCTTCTCGTCCTAGCGACGACGCTCGTCGCCGCGACGGCCGCCGCGCCCGTCGACTCGGAGAAGGCCGAGGCGCTCCGCTTCCTGCGCGCGTACGGTTTTCTAAAGGACGACGGAGAATCGCTGTCGTCCGATAACGCGACATCTCTGCGTCGCGCGTTGTCGCTGTTTCTATCAATTATCGGGAAACGGCGAGTTAGACGCTATTACGCTTAGCCTTATGCGCAAATCGCGATGCGGTCTCGCGGACATTCCCGATCGCGCGTATAGCCCGATCGCGCGAAAATGGCCGAAAACGCGTCTCACGTGGAACCTTCTAGCTAGCGAGGAACTCTCGCGAACGGCCGAAGCGGCGTTCGCGTTATGGGCAGTGAATTCGTCGCTAACCTTCGCGCGCGACCCGCTGCGACCCGATATACTGATATCGTATCGAACGGGCGCGCACACTTACGCGAATCGCCGGAACATCGGCGTTTGCCCGGCGACCTTCGACGGTCCCGGGGGAGCCCTAGCTCACGCGTTTTTTCCCTCGGGAATGACCGATTTCGCGTCGGAGATACACATTGACGATTCGGAACCGTGGCACGTGTATCTAAATAAAAATCCTCCCAACACGCATCATTTGTTGCAAACGCTGACACACGATATCGGCCACGCTTTGGGTCTACAACACAGCATGCGCAACGACACGAATGTTCCCGTATATACCCGAGGGCGTATCCGGTTTGGATACGGAACGATTGGACACCGCTCGATTGGACACGTAGTATTGGACACCGAACGTTTGGACACTGCACGATTGGACACAGAATTATTGGACACCGCACGATTGGACACCGCACAATTGGACACGCACACTGCACGATTGGACACTGCACGATTGGACACCGCACGATTGGACACGCACACTGCACGATTGGACACTGCACGATTGGACACCGCATTATTGGACACTGCACGATTGGACACCGCACGATTGGACACCGGTAATTATGCATAAAGAAGGCACAAGCAGAAGCATAAATTTTAGTTTTAAATCAGAAATAGGTATGGGTTAGGTTATATCTTCCAGAAGTGGAGCCCCCCCGTAGGGGGGGGGCGGAACATACTGCCTCCACGCATATACTTTTTAATGCGTAGTAAGGTTCTACATAGGTTTACAACTTTCCACGCGAAGCGAGGTTCAACGCAAACCTATGTGTCTAGTTTTTTGATAGTGGAGCCCCCCCGAAGGGGGGGCGGAACCCACTGTGTCCAATCGTGCAGTGTTCAATCGTGCGGTGTCCAATCGTGCAATGTCCAATAATGCGGTGTCCAATCGTGCAGTGTCCAATCGTGCGGTGTTCAATCGTGCAGTGTCCAATAATGCGGTGTCCAATCGTGCAGTGTCCAATCGTACGGTGTCCAATCGTGCAGTGTCCAATCGTGCAGTGTGCGGTGTCCAATCGTGCGGTGTCCAATCGTGCAGTGTCCAATCGTTCCGTGTCCAATACTGCGTGTCCAATCGAGCGGTGTCCAATCGTTCCGTGTCCAAACGGGTGTCACCCTATACCCGACATCGAGAATCAATTTCCGGTTAAGCTGAGCATAGAGGATATTCTCGCTATACAGAATCTGTACGGGTCTCACGACGACGGAAACTATCCAACGGCGACTCCCGCGACCACCGCGGCGCCCGCTACGACGAGCGTCGCGCCAATCGACCCCGCGCGCGCGTATCTCTGCGCTTTGCGGCGCGTGGACGCCGCGCTGATAATGAATCACCGATTGTATATAGCTAATCGCCGCAATGTGTGGTCGATCGACGTGACCGAGAGACGCTACGGTAGGCCCATGACGCTCACGGATTACGCGTTTCTCCCGGCGAATTTCACGCGCCTATCCGCCGCGTATCGAAGACCCTCGGGCGATCTCGTGTTATTCGCGGACGATTCGATCTACCTCGCGGAATATCCCAGCCTTAAGCTAAAATTGGGTTGGCCGAGATATCTCCACGATATCGGACTTTCTCGAAATGTTAAGATTAACGCTGCGATACGCACACGGGACGAACCTACGCGATCTACGACGACGACAAGGTAGCGGAGATCGACGAGTGTCGCATGATAGTCATTAGATACGCTCCGTTAAAAAATATATTTCCCGGAATACCGCCTGCGATAACGTCGGCTTTTTGATATATCGACGGCAATCTATATATCTTCGCCAAACGTCAGTTTTACGACTTCAACGAATTTACGAATATCGTAACTTCGGCGGGTCCGTTCGATCTAAACGCACTCGTTATCGAGTGTCCTACGGATGGGCTGCTAAGACAATTGCGCGATCTCCTAAGTCGCGTTTATTGTCTCGGCGACGCGACCGAGAGAGAGAGGATCGACGAGGAGGATGACTAGAGCGACTCTGCCGTCATTTTTAAAAAATAGAATATAAGAGAGGACGCGCGCGAAAGGGGAAGAAGCGATCTCTACGCGAGTATATAAAGACCATCCATCAGTTAAGCGCTTCATTGTCGACGGAGAACGCCGAAGCCTACGAACGAGACGAAACGAGCGATAATGTACGCAACAATGGGTGGGCTACCGCAACAGCAGCACTCGTTCGACGATCGATCGAGGCTAACCGAGCGAGACCGCGAGGATAGCGCGGGATACGCTAAAAGAGCTAAACAGGACAATGGATAAGACTATTAAACGTTTATTCGAACTAATATTTCGCTAGCGTCGTTTCTCTTATCGCCCGCATCCATTTTCAGACGAGATCGCGACCGGACGCCTAGACGCGACGGGATGTCTCGATCGCGCGACCGCTCAGAATCTTAGGAAGACGCTACCTATTAACCAAAACTGCGTACAAACATCTCGAAGTCAGCGTTAACGTTAGTCGACCCTCTAATGTGGAGATTGTCCTTGGAGATTGCCACGGCAAGGAGATCTCGCTAACGCCGGATATGTGGAAGGAGCTGCTCGATCTACGATCTACGCTTCTATCATATTTTCGCTCCGACGAGCGCGATGAGACGCGTCCTCCGGCGCCGATATACATCGAACAGTTAAATAAAAAAAAAGGTTCAGGACTTTTCGACTCAACTTGACCCAATCTACTTCCACCTTTCGTTTGGTCACTTACTTGTCGGACACCCTGTATACATAGTAACAAGTTCGACTACTCGTAATGTTTGACATTTTTTAATACTAACAAAACAATATCCAATTGAATATAAAAATTAATAGATATTTTATATAAATTGAAAAATATTTAAAAAAAAACACAGAATACCAATAGTAACAAAGACTCTTTGTTAAACGATATCACAACTTGTGTTAAATTAAAACTTTTGCGACTAATCAAGTCAAGTATAAATAAAAAGGTACATTTGCGAAACAAAAATCTGAAAACTTTTATGTTATGTACTTAAACATTATGACCGTTTCTGACGTAATTAAAACTTTTAAAAAATTTTTTTTAATTGTTTTATAATCAGTTTTCTATCAGACTCAGAAATAGTTAAAAGATTAACACCCTGCATATTAATAGGACCATAAAATATGTATCTATTCTCAACTTCCCGAATATCATCTATTCGTGGCCACTTAAAAACTTCTAACTTTTGAGACAGAAATTTTATTTTGAACAATTGATTAGTTAATTTTTCCAAGACCCTTCCTATATACCATCCAGTGTCATAATAAACAGCGTAATACATTTCAGTATTTATTACAAACTCCGCACTGTTATTTTCAGTATCTAGTTGATGACTTAAATTGTGAGAACTCGTGGGATTTTGTCTGACACGCAATAATCAGTCATTGCTTAATTTTTTATTATTATTAAATAACCAACAAAGAGATGATTTTAAAATTATTTTTGTCTGGTTTGCTAGAACTAGTTTTACAAACGGCGATCTTTCTATACTATCTTTTTTCTTAATAAATTCTGGATCATCAACATAATCTTTTAAACAAAGGTTATCCAATTGATCATCATCAAAATTATGAGTTTCAGAGGCCAAATCAGTTTGTAATCTTGTTTCTAACATTGTCCGCGTTCAGCAGAGAAAGCGCTCAGTTATCGTCTTGTCAACACTCAACGTTGATTTGTTGGTTCTAAAAGTAAGAACCAATCGCGTTCAATTGCTACTGAGCGGTTTTCTCTGCTGAACGCAGCCATTGACTCAACTTCGGACTCAACTTGTGTTCTAGCATCTAATTCTGATTCAAAATTAGAAATTAAATTATCATCCTTGTCGTAAGCCGACCGATTTTTTAATATTAAAAGATAAAACAAGTAAAGTAGAACAGAAAAGATTGAGAAAGAGCGATTAAAGCAAACCATTAGAATCAGGGAAAGAGCCCAAGGAAAAGTAATTAAGAAAGAATAAAAGATTATTAATAAAATAAAAGTAAGATACGTGACTAAAGAGAAGGAAGTCACGGTCAAGTTGTCGGAAGCTGAGTAAGCAGTTGACGAGACAGCTGACGAGCGGAGCACGAGACATGCTCCGATCAAGGACACCACACTCCTCCCTAATCAACGACCTAATTAATTAATATATATTGAGCGCGCGATGCACCGACGCTAGCTCAGTAATATAGCTCATTAACATCACTCGCTACTCGCTCGCTCATATCACCAGTATCGATATACCGTACGTATCGCGCCCGACTATTATAATCGCGACTAAGTGAAAGTGTACAAGAATCTGTGAAATATATCAATTTATACCTAACGTCCGGGAGTGTCTTATTTCGAGCGTGGATCCTAATCCTTTGGGCGTATAAATCCCTAAAGACCTCTTTCTTAGCGGCTCCCTTAGAGGCACAACATCCTCATCATTATTTAAATCGATATCTTCCAAAGGATTTTCTTCCCAAAATTTTGGAAAACAATTAATATTGTTCCAATACAATTCAGGAATGTTGTTTATGCCAACTTTATTAAAGTCCGATTTAGCTTCTGCAAGAACTGACATAATAATGTTTTCAATTTTTATATCATCTGGGATATCACTTAAATTTTTATTACTTCTAATACCTAAACAATTATGTACTTCCATTGGGAAAACAAACTGATCTTTTAAATCATTTTTGACGTTTTGTATAATTTGAATTTTTTAAATTCTATTCATGATATCATTTAAACTAAAATTGACTATTGTGGAAAAAGTAGAAGTCAAGCTTCTTGTTGAACGAAAAATTTATTCGCATGGTTGGCTACTCATCAACCATGGGACGCACATACTAGAATTCAAGTTAGAGTTATATAAAATTTTTTGAAAAAGCATAAGTAAGAAGTGAGCATTAATTTCTATTGACATATAGGAATTTGAAGTAATGAAATTTTTTGAAAGAGTTAAATTATTTTGTTTTAAGATCCAGTTTCGCCATATTCGGAAAATAAATACAGATTTCCAAATTAAAAATAATCTCTTTCTCTGAGCCAAATTTTTGTTTAAAAATGACTGTGAAATATTTCTTATTGCTTCTAAATAAATCACAGAACCTTTCGCATTGGCCACCTTTTCACTTAAAATATTCGTTACTATCGGATCACATATTTTTTTCCACAGCCCTATAATTCATTTTGTCCTCACCATTTATATCAGACATAGTTAATTAAGTGTTTATCTTTTCAAAATTGAGTATAAGATATTCAAGATGCTTTTTATTGATTACGTAATTGTATATTTACAAATTCACTTTTTTATGTAAAAGTCGCGTTCTCAATTTTGTACCAATATGTATAGTGTCTTGGCAGACTAACGCATTTGAATTAGGAGGTTTCATACAATGGAACCAAGACCACTTATTTTCGGCAGAAACTGGAAGTTTATATGCAGTTTTCATGGCTTTCATAAGTCTAGTATCATCATCAGATGAGTGGCCCAAAATTGTAATATCAAATTCTTTAACCATAGATTGCATTTTTATCCATCTTTTCAAAACATCGGAGGCTGTAAACCGATTATCTGTACCAAAAATTGACAGGCAAAATGATGGAGTATTATCTTGTAAAGGCTGGGCCATAACAACATAAGCATAATTAGAAATACGTTCCTCTTGAAATTGTCTTTTTATTTCGTTATAAGTGTTTGCCTAAAAATCACAATCCGATAATTTCGTGAAAAATCAACTTGATAATTGTCTGAAAAAAGATTGTTTATTCACCTTAAAGTATCCAATTTTGGTAAGCCATCGTCATTTAATGGTAAAACGAAACCTACATTACAATTTTCATGTAATGAATATTCGACTCTGCCGGTAATTCCAGTTGCCTCTTCACTAATAAGCCAAACTACTTTAGGCAAATTTCTTACGTTAAAAAGTCACTTAGTTCCTTAAAACGGAATTCACCTTCCCGAAGTGAACAATGATTGGAATTTATTATCCTGCTGACAGTGGATACAGATGGAATAATGCCATTCAAATTGGCATATAAAGTTTCGTAAGTCAGGCGTCCACCTATTATTCAAAACAAAATTCAAAAAAGGCTAAAAATAACTAAAAATACAAATATATAAAAATGGCAAAATGCATCCTTACCTATAATGAAAAGATATGTGCAAAATCTCTTAAAAGATTCTTCATATTGATTATTCTTCGGATTCTTTTTAGCATTGTTGAGAATTGCTGTTTCAAAAAGTCGTTTCAAAAAACCATCAATATTATTTGGGATCGAAGCAATATTTTTTTTAAGACATCAAAGTTCCTCGGCTTGCTCAAAAAACGCTTTTTTTTAAATGTCATTTTCTTGTACTATTTTCAAAATTTTATCAATATAGGAAAAAAATTGAGTAATGAACATTTGATTTGGAGATATTTTTTATCTGTAATTTTCTTTTTACAATTTTGTCGACTGTATTTTTCACTAGATTATGATTTTTTTGAAGCTGTAATTTTAGTACTGCGCACCATCTTATTTTTTCCAGTACTATCTACTAAAAATTTGACCACCTAGTATCCCAATCCGGGGTGGAATTATTTTCTTCTACAACAGTCTCTGAAATTGTTTTCTCCTCGGTTTCTTTGATGCCTTCGACTGGAATTAATTCTGAAGATGACCCTCGTTCCGATTCTTTATTTTGAGCAGTATCCAAATCTTTAGCAAATTTTTATTAGCATCAGTTTTTGAAAAATAAGACGTTAGTAAGGATGATTTTTTAAAAGAAGTCCAAGATGCTGTCGACGTGTCGTTTTGAGTTTGGCTTAAATGTTTAAGAAAATGTTTGTAAAAATTGCTTACCATCCATCTTGTATTTGTATTATTTTCATTTTTACCGCACTTGATTATCTTTATGGATGTATTGCAAAGAAGACAACTAACAGTAGCAAAAATAAAGTTTTCATTCCCAACTTCAACTTTAATTTTAATGTTTTCTGCGAGATTTTTTACTTTTTCTATTAAATAATCATTTTTATTCGTATCTGATCCTGACTTATTTTTTGCTCTATCCAGTCTAGTATAAGTTTTTTAATTTTTTTCATTTCTAAATGTAAATCTATTGTCTTGGTCCGTGTAATTGAATCAGAGTTTTCCTGATTGTCCGATAAATCGTCTTGTTTTCTTTTATGACAAATTTTCTTTTTATTTACATTTTCATTACTTGCTTGGGTTTCTCTCTGCAACTGTTGGGACAATGCGAAAATTTGCTTTTTGAATCCTCCTATTATTTTAAACATTTCAGGTCTTTTGGAAAACAATGGACCATAAGACTTGACATAATCTTTTTTATCCACTAACAAATGAAGTTGCTCTCTTGCAAAGGTTTCTATTTCTTCAATGTCTTTTTCGTGAATCGAAAGAAAAGAACTTTCACTGTAATATCCTGTTTCTTTTAACAGTTCGATCAAATAACTTGGCAAAATTTTTAATTTACTGTTAAAATTCATCAATGCTGTATCTTCCGTGTTGATTTCAGCTAGTAGTTCTCTCGATGATTGTCCAGAATTTTCCATTTTGATCGATTTCGATAACAAAACCACAAAATAATAACAAAAACTGTATTAAGCACAGAGCGAGCAGCGTCTCGAAACTTATACTGCGTCCAGCAAGAGAATGATCTCGGGTCGGACGAAAACTCGTCCGTTTCGCGCAGGTTTCCACCCACAGAAGCCGTATCTATGTATACGGTATTGAGTACCTCGCTATGTTCTCCCCACTTTGCCCGCCTATGCGCAGACCTAGATCATTCTCTCGCTGAACGGAGTATACATGCACAGACTCGGAAACATATGAAAGACTGCGTTCCCGATATGTGTTTGTTTCTCGGCGGCTAGATGTATCGGGTATACGTATGGGCGAAACAAACAAACGCGTGTGAAGAACAGTCGATCTTGCATCCTTAGCGCAAGTCTAGTATCGACTGCAAATGTATATTATTGTAAAAAGATACAAGTTCTTCAATGACGTTCACTAACTTCAAAAATTAAAGATTACCTTAGATTACCTCAGATTATCTGAGACTACCTTAAGAATACCTAGAATTACCTACAGATTATTTGATATTATCCTTAGATTACTTAGATTTCCTATTAGATTACCCAAGATTACCTGAGAATGCTAAAGATTATTTAGAATTACCAAAAATTACCTTGGATTACCCAAAATTTCCTTTGGATTGCCGCTGAATTACCTAGCCCTTGTACAATAATTACCTCAGTGACCAACTTATCGGCTAACAAGCGTCCACGTTTTATGAATTTTATGTTTGCTTATGCATATATGTGCGTATATATGTACCAATAATATCTAAAAATTATATGTATGATTAAAAATTGTATGATGATAAGTAATAACAGTAGAATAATAAATTTCACAGAGTGAACTAATATACAGTATGTACAACACGGGCACTTATTAGACTTGGCAATTTATTGCTTTTTCATCGATATTTGATGTATCGTCAACACGATAGAGCGACAAGGAGAGCACGCTTGTTAATTCTTGGCTGACATTATCTTTCAGCAATTGCAAATTTGTAGACCAACAAGTATGCTATCTTGATTTCTTTATAACAAAACATATGAAAAAATTTTGTTGAAACATCTATGGAATTGAATGTGAGTTTACTGCGATAGACTGAACATTTTGTACTTTGCCATTACATATTATTTATATTTGATACCAATACTCATATATATGCTCACGCGATATCGGTACAATTGAAGAAAGATAATATAATTATTAGTCTATAAAACTACGATTACGATTGTTAAAAGATAATGTAATGTCAAACAAGGATTGACAATAATGCTATTTTTCTATCCCGCTAATATGATACACGAAATATCGATAGTAACAAAGCAACAAATCACCAAGTCTAACAGGCACTCGTGTCTTACATATTGTGTATTTGTTCACTCTGTTATCTATTATCCTACTATTATTATTGATCATCATACAATATCTAATTGCACGTATAATTTAACTATATAATTTAAACATATACAGGGTGTCTGATAATAATCGCACCACCCGTAATGTGCAGGTAGAGTGGGTTAAACTGAACAGAAAAGTCCTGTAACATTTTTTTTCTATAACGCTTAATAAAGGAGTTATTATTGAGTAAAGTCTGCCAATCAGCGCCGACCTTTAGACGCGCGCTTGTTAGTGTGCGTGAGCGCTCCATCGCTACGGCGGCGCACACTACCAGGCGGGCAGCTCACCGACATGCGTCCGGCTAAAAGTCGGCGCTGATTGACCAGACTTTACTCAATAATAACTCTTTTATTAAGCGTTATAGAAAAAAATGTTACAGGATCTTTCTGTTCAGTTTAACCCACTCTACCTGCACATTACGGGTGGGGTGATTATTATCAGACATCCTGTATATGCACATATGTATATACACAAATATAAAATTCTCAAAGAATGGGCGCCCGTTAGTCTTGTTGCATTACTGCTTTCTGCCACGAGAGGCCAGAAAGTATTTTCAGGCCGTATTTTGGCCGTAAAGCGATACGCTAGAAGAACAAGGATAGCACACGATTGTCGCTCCTTGTCTGATATTATCACCCAACAATCGCATCCGTGTGCTCAACATATCGGTGTGTGTGCCTTTACGGACGCTACACACATACGCGATGAAAGAGAAACAAAGACGCCGCAATCATCTCTCTTTGTCAAGCGATCAGCGGTTTTATCCGTGTGCTCAATGTACTAAGTTGTATTTACACGGACACTACACTACATACACGATGCAAGAGAGACAAAAACAGAACGATAATCTCTCCTTGTCAAGTGGTCAGTATGTTACCACGGAAATTTCCACAAGAGCTGTTCTATATAGCGTTTTCGAAGGTAGCAGGTTTAGGCTGTAGTCCGAAATACGCTCACAGCGCTATTAGCTCGCTGCCAGCTATAGTGCACGTGACGTAAACTATAGATTTTCAGTACTGTGAGCGCTGTGAGCGTATTTCGGACCGCAGCCTTAATCGCTTACAGAGCGATTAATGACGTCATTGCATCGTCTCTGCCAATAAAAAGCTTGAATTCATAGTAAAATTTAGTGATTAATTGAACCGAGTTGGGTTAACCCGTTCATTCGAAAACGCTATTAGATATAGATCTAATGAGATCCGCTTATTCCGTATTTTGCATCGAAAAAGTTATGTTACTTCATGAAACTTTTTTTGATATATTTTTTATATAATTACGCAGTCCTGTATAGAGCCAAATTTTGCATTTTGGCTCTCAAAAAATTTATAATAAATAAAATACAGCTCACAGCCAACTACACTTAATCCGCCATAAGCTGTACCTTTTTTCAACTAATAAAATATAATTTTAACTCTTTTTTCCAGAAAATAGGACTGCGGACGATCCTACTGATTACAAATATCACAATTTTAATATGATTCTCTTTATTTTTTGGCCGTAATACGGGGGAAGCGAATCCGTAATTCACGGCGAACCGCGAGAGGTCTCCACAATGTCTCCTGTTGTGGCGTTCCCGTGGCAATATTTTATACTATTTTGTTACCAACTTCATTAAATACAATTGTAACTATTTTCATTCATTTCATTTATTGATCAATCATTCTACATAGCAACTTGTAAATACATACAACAAATCATATAACATTTATTCATTCGTTTGCTATCTGTCATTCTGTACACATCGTTCTTGGATATTAAATATTCTATAACTTTGACTATATAGCTCTGGACTGCTAATGGGCAGCCATTGTGCGATCCAAAATTATTTTACTACATCGCTCCCACAACTGGTGACCTCGACGTGATCTCGAGCTTCCGAGATTTTATGCACAACACGCGGCAGATTTAAATCCGCGATCCGCGAGTGCTGTGAGCCGACAAGATCTGAGTACTGCTGTGATCCTTGTGTGAATTGTGCCTTGTGATCTTCGAGCCGACGAGATTTTCGAGTCGTCGAATTTCCAAGGACAGCGATCTTCTAGACTTCAGGACTTCACATCAGCAGAATTTTACGATGCCTTTGGACAGATCTCCCTGTGTTAGCATAACACAGTGTCACCCGCTAGTCTCGGGGAAGGAAAACTTGTTGTAGTGGTCCCCGGGGTGGGTGGGTCCCAATCACCACGACACAGCGCGTCCTCAGGCTGCGGATAGAGGAATGGCCTCTGTCTCGGTTAGGGATAGAGGTTAGCTGCGAATAAATTGAATAAGCAGTCGCGGACAGCCGATTGGAAATGGCCCTCCTGTTTGGGGGTTGGGCGTAGGTTTGATAAGCTCACACCGTAAAACGACTTTATCTAGAAACAACCAAAGCTCGTCATGGATTCTTCTGGGGTAAAATTTTCCGGAGGTAAACTAGTCCCCCGTTCGGATCTCCGGGTGGGGACTACCTCGGGGAACTCATGTCGCATAAAGTCAAAAAGCGGGAGGGATATCAAAGTGGGGACGTGGAACGTCCGAAGTCTTTACAGACCTGGGGCGTTTCAATCGATGGTCGGGGAGGTCGAAAAGTACGGGGTAGAAGTCGTCGCGTTGCAAGAAACAAGATGGGCCGGGGAAGGTTCGATTAACGCGGGTTCGTATACGCTTCACTATGGAGGGTCGGAGATCCATAGTTTTGGCGTCGGTTTCTTGGTCAATAGGAAAATATTGTCCGCGGTAAAAAACGTTAAATTTATAAACGAAAGATTAGAATTGCTGGTTGTGCAGGGTCGATGGTACAAGATCGCGATAATCAATGGGCACGCGCCGACGGAAGATAAAGATGACGAAATTAAAGACGGGTTTTACGAGGAACTCGAACACCTCGTGGATCAATTGCCGAACGATTACATGAAAATAGTCTTGGGGGATTTTAACGCGAAAATCGGTAAAGAGGACATTTTTAGAACAACGATCGGGCTCGAAAGCTTGCACGAGGAAAGCAACGATAACGGAGTAAGGGTAATTAACTTTGCGACCGGCAAAAATCTTATCGTCAAAAGCACGTATTTTAGACACAAAAATATCCATAAACAAACGTGGATTTCCCCGAATGGAAATACGCGTAACCAAATTGATCACGTTCTTGCAGATAAACGGCGTCACACGAATGTACTCGATGTTAGGTCCTATAGGGGGGCGGATTGCGACTCGGATCACCTTTTTGTAATTGCTAATATCAGAAAACGTCTTTCGATAAACAAAACTAACGGGCAATTGTTTGGAACTAAACGTCTAAATGTGCAAAGTCTTACCGAGGGAGAAAACGGGATAAAATACGCGGTCGAAGTAACGAATAGATTCGCGGCCTTAAAGGAAATAGATGAATCGGATGATAACGCGGTTGACAAACAATGGGAAAACGTACGCGACGCGATGGTAAAATCGGCGGAAGCCACGGTTGGTTTTTGTAAAAGGCACAAAAACAAACCGTGGTTTGACGAAGAATGCGTAAAAATTGCTAAAGTACAAAACGAAGCGCGTATTGCATGGCTGACTCAAAACACGGATGAAACTCGGGATCAGTTACTTAATATAAGGCAAGCGGCTCATAATATGTTTAAAAATAAGAAGCGTCAATACCTAAAACGTAAAATTGAAGAAATAGATGAAAATTGTCAAAGCAGTAACGTCCGTGGTATGTATATAGGGATAAATAATTTTAGAAAAGGATTCCAAGCTAGGACGGAAATGATGAAAGATGAGAACGATAACTTAATTACAGATTCAACGGAAGTACTAAAGGCTTGGAAAAATTACTTTGATCGGTTATTGAATGTTGAATTTGAAAACGACCGGGAAATAGAGAGTCTTGAGTTTCACACGGCTGAACCTATGATTAACGAACCGACAATTTCAGAAGTAAAAAGCGCGATTAAAAGATTAAAGAATCACAAAGCACCGGGTATTGACCTGATTCTGGCGGAACTAATTAAATGGGGGGAAATTAGGTTAATAGAGGAAATTCAGAAGTTAATTAACTTAATTTGGAATAAAGAAGCATTGCCGGAACAATGGAAAAATTCAATTATAATCCCGATTTTCAAAAAGGGGGACGAAATGAGTTGTAATAATTATCGGGGCATCTCACTATTACCTACATGTTATAAAATTTTGTCGAATATTCTTTTAACGAGGCTTGTACCATATGTAGATGAGATAATTGGGGATCATCAATGCGGTTTTAGGAGAAATAGATCGACTGCAGACCAAATCTTTACTATTCGGCAAATCTTGGAGAAAAAATGGGAATTTGTTCAACCGGTACATCAACTTTACATTGATTTCAAAAAAGCGTATGATTCGATAAAACGGGAGAGAATGTTTGAAATTTTAATTCGGCAGAGGATACCTAAAAAATTGGTTAACTTAGTTCAAGTCTGTTTAAAAGATACTAGAGATAGGATTAAAATAGGTAATCAAATATAGGAAACTTTTAATATTCATAGCGGATTAAAGCAGGGGGATGCATTGTCACCTCTTTTGTTCAATTTAGTATTGGAATATGCCATTAAAGAAATGCAGAAAAGTGAAGATCTGCAATTGAACGGTATAATACAGCTATTAACATATGCGGACGATATTGCTTTACTGGGGGATAATAAAGAAACACTAATAACAATAATAACGCTAAAACTCTATTAGATAAAACGAAAGAGCTTGGATTGCAAATAAGCGTTGAAAAAACTAAATATATGGTCACTGATAGAATCCAGAATATTCATAATAACGGAAACTTGGTCGTTCGTGATAAAATTTTTGAGCGGGTCAGCAATTTTAAGTACTTAGGATCGATTATAAACCAAACCAATGAAATAAGAGAAGAGTTTAAGAAAAGAATTAATTTCGGGAATGCATGCTTTTATTCGGTTAATAAACTACTCGGTTCGCGGGTGTTACCTAGGCGTTTAAAAATTAGAATTTACAGAACGATTATTTTACCGGTAGTCCTTTATGGCAGCGAAGCGTGGTCACTTACGTTACAAGACGAGAAAAAATTTAGGGTATTCGAAAATAAAGTACTTCAAAAAATCATTGGTGCAAAACGCGATGAGGAAACGTGCGAATGGAGAAAATTACACAACGTAGAATTACACCAAGTATACAATAGTCCGGATATTATTAACGTCATAAAATCGCGTCGATTAAGATGGGCAGGTCACGTGGCGCGTATGGATGAGAATCGAACCGCATATAAAATACTAATTGGTAAACCTAATGGGAAAAGACCATTGGGTAGATCAAGATGTAAGTGGGAAGATAATATTAGAATGGATCTTAACGAAATGGGGTACCAAGGTCGCGAATGGAGGGATCTTGCTCAGGGACGGGAGCATTGGCGGAGTTTGGTATTTGCGGCAATGAGCTTTCGAGTTCCTAACGCCATCTAATTATTATTTTATTATTGGACAGATCTCCAACTGCTACTCCTACAACATCAGCATCCGTTCCATTAACGACAGGGGAACATCATCAACGTCTGACGAGTAATTTGCAATCTCTTACCAGTGACGAATCGCATCAACAAGGTCAGCCAAATGAAATCCATTCCAATGAATTTCGTCTTGTTAAATTACCGAATATTTGGCATAAACAGCCTAAATTGTGGTTTGCTCAGTTAAAAAGCGAATTCTTAGTTTTTCGGATCCGCTCAGATGATGTAAAATATGCTCAGTCATATGGAATCTTGATGAGCAAGCTTTAGTAGCTATATCTGAGATTATTGAAAATCCGCCTGAAAAAGATAAATATCTTTATGTAAAAAGCATTCTATTTAATCGATTTACTGATTCCGAGGAAAAACGTCTTCGTCAATTATTAGCTGGTATAGAGTTAAATGACAAAAAACCGTCAGAATTGTTACGCGAAATTAAACAATTAGCGGGAGAAGCAATTTCAGAAAATGTATTACGCTCAATTTGGTTGCAAAGATTACCTTCTCAAGTTCAAGCCACCTTAGCAGTTGTTGAAGATTGCCCGTTAATCAAGCTCGTTGAACTAGCTGATAAGATTATGGATCGCGAAACTAATCTTCAAGTAGCGACAATAGCTTCTACGGCAGAGAAAAATACTTCAAATCTTGCTGATTTTGAACGTAGAATCGCAGCTCTCGAAGTAAAACGCGTGCGTAGTAAATCTAATTTCTGATATAAAGAAAAGAGCAAATTCAGATCGTCCTCAAGAAACAAAATGGATAAAAATAACCAAAAAATTTGCTTTTATCACAAAAAATTTGGTGCAAAAGCACATAAATGTACAATAGCTTGCGACATGTCTAAATCCACTGTTGAATAGCAGGAAAACTAGCTCCACCGTTGAGTTGTGAGGCGGCTGACAACGGTTCACCTAACAATCACCTCATTGCATCTGATAAGTCTTCAGGGCTTAATTTTCTTGTTGATACAGAAGCTGACATTTCTCTAATTTCAAAAAGGTTTGTATCAAAAGATCAAGCTTTTTTTTCAAACTTCACGCAGCTAACGAAACCAGGATTAATACCTACAGTATAAAAACATTAACTTTAAATCTTGGTTTGCAAAGAGTCTTTAAATGGAAATTTTGTGTTGCTGATATTCAGAGACCTATATCGGGTGCAGATTTTTTAAGTCACTATGGAATTTTAATTGACATTAAAAATAAATGACTTTTTGATAGTATTACCGGTCTTTCATTTAAAGAAAAACTAAAGTCTGTCACTTAACGATTTGCACTACATCTCCGGGAGTGGCACCCGTTTGACCACGTTAATATTGACCACGGTCCCGATTGACCACTGTCCTGATTGACCACAGTCCCGATTGACCACAATGATATTTACCACGGTTCCGATTGACCACGGTCCCGATTAATCACGTTTATATTGACAACGGTCCCGATTGAAAAACCATGTAACACACACACACACACACACACACACATGCGGGGAGGTGCAAGGGGGGCCTTCGGCCCCCCCTCCCGCACCCCCTCCGCCAGTCAGGCACAATGGACCTCGCTTTACAACTTGCAAAGTACTTGCCCTAGTAACGATATGTATTGATGCGTGGTCAATCGGGACCGTGGTCAATATTAACGTGGTCAATATTAACGTGATCAATATCAACATGGTCAATCGGGACCGTGGTCAATATCAACGTGGTCAATCGGGACCGTGGTCAATCGGGACCGTGGTCAATATCAACGTGGTCAATCTCAACGTGGTCAATCGGGACCGTGGTCAATATCAACGTGGTCAATCGGGTCCGTGGTCAATTTGAACCGTGGTCAATCGGGACCATGGTCAATCGGAACCGTGGTAAATATCAACATGGTCAATCGTAACGTGGTCAATCGCAACGTGGTCAATCTCAATGTGGTCAATCGGGACGCTCCCCATCTCCGGACTTACCTTTCCATAAGATTCTCGCTGAGTTTCCTGAATTAACTCGTTTTGCTCCTATATCCACAACCAAGATTCTCTCTCTCTCTCTCTCTCATCAAATTAAACATCATATTATTACAAAAGAACCACCAATTGCTTCAACTCTTCGCAGATTGTCACGAGAAAAATTAAAATTTGCAAGGAACGAATTTAATTTTATGGTGAAACAAGAATTTGTCGACCATCAAGCAGCACCAGGGTATCGATCATGTAACTTTTCCCCTGGGGCGGAAACGTAAAAAGTGAATAATTTTGCCATTAATTTCAATGGTAATTTTTTTCACTTTTCACGTGTCCGTCCTAGAGAAAAAGTTACATGACCGATACCCTGGGCAGCTCCACTTCACATGATTCCCAAAAACGGACTGAACTCATGGAGACTTTGCGGTGACTATCGGGCTTTAAATGCAGCCACTATTCCAGATCGATACCCGCTTCCTCACATCCAGGATTTCACTGCTGGTCTACACGGTAAAAATATATTTTCAAAAATTGATTTAATTAAAGCCTATTATCAAGTGTCAGTTGCAAAAGAAGACATACCCAAAACAGCTGTTACTACTCCATTTGGCCTTTTTGAATTTCTTGCGGTGCCCTTTGGTTTGCGTAATGCTGTTCAAATTTTTCAACGGCTTATGAATATTATACTATCTGGACTTGATTTTTGTGTCCGTTATCTTGATGATATTTTAATAGCCTCAGTGGATGAGAAAGAATATTCCAAACATCTTCATACTGTGTTTTCTTGTCTCAAACAATTCGGCATGACTATTAATTTGTCCAAATGTCTTTTTGGTAAAGATGAAATTTCTTTCCTTGGTTATTTAATTTCCAAACAAGGAATTAAATCGACATCTGAAAAAGTTAAAGCCATAATTGATTACAAAAAACCGAGAACGATTCATGAATTACGAAGATTTATAGGAATTATCAACTTTTATCGTCGTTATCTAAAGAATGCTGCATCACATCAAACAGTTCTTACAGATTATTTAAAGGATAGCAAGAAAAGAGACAAAAGATTAATCACCTGGACTTCTGAAGCTGAAGAAGTCTTCAAAATTTGTAAGAAGGAAAGAAGGAAGTCTTACGAGTCACAACCCTCGAGCACATCCAGCTTCGACTGTACCTTTTATCCTCACTTGTGACGCATTGGATTTTGCAGTAGGTGCATTCTTAGAACAAATAATTGATGGGATTAACAAACCAATTGCTTTTTTCTCAAAGAAATTAGACACTCAACGCAATTACAGTACTTACGACCGTGAACTTCTTGGTATTTATTTAGCCATCAAACATTTTAGATACATGCTTGAAGAACGTCAAATTCTTATTCGGACAGATCACAAACCTCTAATTTACGCTTTTCAACAAAAATGAGATAAAGCTTCACCCAGACAAATCCGATATCTTGATTTCATCGCTCAATTTTCAACCAACATCGAGCATATTTCTGGTAAGCAAAATGTAGTTGCAGATTCCCTCTCAAGAAATGAATCCGTTTCAATGCCAGTCATAGTTTCTCTGGAAGAATTAGCCGAATTACAAAAAGAAGATGAAGAATTAAAAATACTAATTTTTCCCTCAAGCTTCAAAAACTTATTTTTACTGGTTCGACTACACCCATTTTCTGTGACTGCTCCACTCTTAACATTCGTCCTTATGTACCTCAGCAGCTTCGTAGAAGAATATTTGATGTTGTCCATGGTTTATCTCATCCAAGTAGTCGTTCTACCTGTAAATTAATACAACAAAAATTTATTAGGTGTACAAATAAGTTTCCGCCGTTTTTTATCAAAAATTGGGCATTTATTGTGAAAGAACGGAACCTAATGTTTTATTTGAAGTATTGTCCATCGCTTGCCACTACTTTTTCCCATCTTTCTGGCAGCATACGGATACCGCGTCGGAAGAATGCTTCATCTTTTGAGGCTATCCACGAATCGACCCAATTTTTGGTATCTTCATATGATGTGAAATGTTGCTCAGAAAGGCCATGCGCCATCGATCTAAACATGTGGAAATTAGAAGAAGCAATGTCTGGTGAATACGGCGGGTGGGGTAAAACTTCCCAATTGAGTGTTTCCAAATAGGTTTTGACCGGCGCCGCAACATGTGGATGAGCATTATCATGCAGGAGAATAACTTTGTCGTGTCTGGAGTAGTGGGCGCGCTTTTCCTTGAGTGCTGGACTCAATCTCATCAATTGTGTTCGGTAGACAGCCCCAGTAATGGTTTCGTTCGATTTGAGCAACTCATAATACACGACACCAAGCTGATCCCACCAAATGCATAACAAGAGTTTTTTCCATGAATATTTGGCTTAGCTGTAGATGTTGAAGCATGGCCAGGTGGTCCCTATGATTTCTTGGCGTTCAACGTTTCTCGGCGTCAGTTCATATGGAACCCAATTTCCTTGTTTTTGAATCAATCCCAATGATTTCAACCGATGTGAAATTGCTTGTTGAGTCACTCCCAATGTAAGTGCAAGTTCTTCTTGCGTTTGGCATGAATCTTGATCCAATAATGCTTCCAATTCCGTGTCTTCATACACTTTCGGCCTTCCGCTACGTTCTTTGTCTTCGATGTCAAATTCACCGTTCTTAAACTTTTGAAACCACTCACGACAACTTCTCTCACTTAAGGCAGCCTCACTATATGCTTCTACAAGCAATCGATACGCCTCAGCTGCAGATTTCTTCAAATTGAAGAAGTAAATCAAAAGTTCCCGCAAATGACGCTTATTCGGCTCAAAACTCGACATTTTCGCACACAAAAGGATATATTATACTGATAAAAAATCACTAATATTTTAAGGTTATATTATTGACTGCAATCTTACGATAAGGACGTCTTACATCTGACAATTTTAACCATAACTTACTGGTGGCGCCAACTTTTGTCAAACGGCGGAAACTTATTTGTACACCTAATATTTGGCCAACTATGAAGAAGGATATTAAAGAATGGGCTAGATCTTGTCTGCTTTGTCAAGGTGCCAAGATCCAAAAACATACCAAGAATCTTTCTTAAAAGATTGCTATTCCGGATCAACGTTTTCAGCATATTCATTTAGATTTTATTGATCCTCTTCCTACTTGTTAAAATTTTCGTTATTGCTTAACTATGATTGACAGATTTTCAAGATGGCCAGAGGCAATTCCTCTAACTGAAATTTCAACCGATACTGTTTCCATAGCTTTTTATACGCACTGGATTGCAAGATATGGTGCTCCTCAAACCATCACAACTGATCAAGGTCCTCAATTTGAAGCTGCATTATTTAAAGCTCTCACCAACCTAATAGGTTGCGAGCGAATCAGAACCTCAGCTTATCACCCAGCTTCTAATGGCATCCTGGAGCGATGGCACCGTACATTGAAAAGTGCTATTATGTGTCATGCAAATGAAAATTGGATTGAAATCTTACCAACTGTTTTACTTGAACTTCGCACTTGCTTTAAAGAAGATTTAAATGCATCCCCAGCGGAAATGATTTATGGAGCTGTTTTAAGAATTCCTGGAGAATTTTTCATTGAAGAAGATCTTCCATCTGACTCTGAAATTTTCTTAGAAAAGCATAGATTACATATGAGAGAGATTAAATCAAGACCAACTGCACATCATCATAAAAAAACACCTTTCTTTCATAAGAATTTATATGATTGTACTCACGTTTGGGTTCGAGAAGATGCAGTTAGAAGATCTCTTCAACCTCCTTATTCTGGTCCTTTTCGTGTAGTTAACAGAATTAATGATAATTTATTTGCAATTCATTTTTCAGGAAAAATTGTTAATATCACCACTGAACATCTTAAACCAGCCTTCCTACCAAAGAAACAAGCACCGATTTTGTTATCACGACATCTTCTTCTCCTTCAAATCCATCTCACTCAACTACAATTGGAAAACCTCTTAGTACATATTCTGGTCCGAAGAAGAAAGTCAAATTCGCAACGTAGAGTTTTTCATACTATTTTGTTACCAACTTTATTACATACAATTGTAATTATTTTTATTCATTTCATTTATTAATCAATCATTCTACATAGCAACTTGTAAAAACATACAACAAATCATGTTAGATTTATTCATTCGTTTACTGTCTATCATTTTGTACACATCGTTCTTGGATATTAAATATTCTATGATATATTCTCGAAGTCTGGTTATTTTACTATATCGCTCCCATACTGTCGACCCTTAAAACGATGTAAAAATTACAAAAGTGAGTAAATTCACTAGAGTATCTACAACTTTATTTGTCGAAATCTAATAAATCTGTTTACTTTTGTAATTTTCACTTTGTTTCAAATGTGACGTCCCGCCATTTTTCGAAACCATATTTTAACTAATAATTAAGTACCGCTTTCATTCTCGCATTATACCTGTCCCATACAGCACCGAACGATTGCAGAAACGTTGCATAAATCTTAGGAAGAATTCACACCTTGGCAGAAAAGCAGAAAGCAGAAAAGCAGAGGCCAATCAGAACTCGCGCTAGAAAAGCAGAATGTACTGCTTACTATCAGCGCGAGTTCTGATTGGCTTCTGCTTTTCTAGCACGAGTTCTGATTGGCTTCTGTTTTTCTGCCAAGGTGTGAATTCTCCCTTATATTGAAACATTGTAATATTGCATGGAAGTTGTGAAATGTTTCTGCAATGTTACTGCAAGCCTGCGGCAACGTTGAAATGTCCGCCTTTAGAAATATTACAATGTAAGATTACAGTAATTTTACGATGCAATGTATTTGTAATATTGAAATGCATTGCTACAAATATGCAAAACACTTCAAATTTAATAAATAAAGTTTGAGAATATATAAAGACATCCAAGAGAGATAAGAAAAAAGATTGTAAATTTACGCAATAACGAGTTTTTTCTCTCTTAGAGACGTCTTCATATATTCTCAAAGTTTATCTATTAAGAGGATGCTGGAGCGACGGGCGAACTCCGACGGGTGAACGCCCTCATCTAAGTGTAACTAAAAGTGTCGGTATATTACCAACGCTTTATAGTTACATTACCGACATCATTATGTAGAGTAATTGTCAAGGATATGTGCATATTTTGGAAAGAGCAATAAAATACAAGCTTTTCGCATTGTGTTAAATATGTAGAGACAGAAAATATGTTGGATTTCTACTCTATTTCTGTTCTATCGTCTCATAGAAGCAACGACTGTACACAGATATCTGTTTGTGTCGCATACATATTTTGAATACAAATCTATAATATTACTCATATAATCTCTTTTGATTTTATCATGATATATATATATTGTTGCGTCCGCGCGTCAACTTCGATAATACTCGAACACGCGCGACACAAACGGCACTCGTGTACCGCGATGTAAATGATTAACACTCTTTTAAAAGAACAAAAGGAACTTCAATAATAACACAGAACACACAATTGAACAAGGAACACAGAACGGGTAATAACGGTATTCGTATCTCAAATATGTCCGCCCGGAATGACATCCGTCGCGAGACTCCAGATGGCCGATCTCTCCCAAGATGTGTTTAACAACAACGCTTAGCAACGTTCTCCCGGAGACGAATACAGCAGATTCATGAATAACCGCCTTAGACGACCCGCAGGGTCGCAACACTACTCCCCCTCTTCAAAATTGTCGTCCCGACAATCAATGAGGGCTCTTCCAAATTAAATGGGTTGATCGTTGTCCTCCTCTTCCAAGGCGTTGACTCCAGGGTGCCTTAATGACTTCCTGCTCTACCCTGAGCTGCTGCTACAGGTTACCGAGCGCCATTATTTATCGGCCCCAATCACACACCCTCCAGGAATATACAGGATACTGTCATCGAACCCGTTTGACAAGAACATCCAACGTCGACTCCAGGGCACAAAAACGGTTTCCTGCTCTACCCTGAGCTGCTGCTGCAGGTTACCGAGCACCGTTAAAATCCAGAACCCAATCGACTTTGATACATCTTGAAACTACAGTAGCCGTCCCCCGTAGTTCGCCTTATTCCCGGAAATACTCAAAGCTGCTGCATCTCCGCATCTCAAAAGGGAGCGAATCTTTGGACAAGAGGGGGGTAACATCCGTGGACCCACCGTCCTTCTAAGAGGACACCTCAAGTCCCTGTCTCGGCATTCGCCCTTCGTCCCACGGGAAAACCACGGTCAAAAACCGGGGAGAGACAGAGTCTTCAACGATGGTCTTTGAAGAACAAAATTTTGAAAGAAGATCCCATAAACCATCTTCTTCAATCCCTTAAAAAAACAGAAAGAAAATTAACCAATAACAAGTAACATAAATCATAAATCAAGTTTCGGATGTGACTTAAATCCGCCTTTCATGATACGAAGCCAATCGATCTAAATGAACTATTTTATTTCTATGCCTACTAGACTTCCGGATACAATAAACAACATCATTAAGCTTCTTAACTATCTTATAAGGACCCTCCCAATTGCTTTGTAACTTGGGAGACCTACCAACAATCCTACGAGGATTAAACAACCAGACTTTCTGCCCACACTCAAAATGAATTTGACGAGCCTTACGATCATAGTAAGCTTTTGCTCTCGAAGACTTCAAACTTAAGCGTTGCCTAACCCTATCATGAATTTCATTCAATTTTTCTTTTAATTCTGACACATAACTTTCCTCCGAAACATCCACTCCAACTACCGGAGGGCTACCACGAAGAAGATCTAAAGGTAGTTTCAAATCTCGACCAAAACATGATTCGGCTGGAGAAATCCCTGTAGTCTCGTGTCTAGCTGACCTATAAGCTAATAAACACATTCCTATCCAACGATCCCAATCTCGTTGATTTTCCGAAACAAACTTAGCCAAATAATTTATAATTGTTTGATGTTGACGTTCGACCAAACCATTGGACTGAGGATGAAATGGGGTTGTTCTGGTCTTTCTGATTCCCAACAAACTTGACAATTCATAGAAAACACGAGAATCAAAATTCCTTCCTTGATCGGTGTGTAATTCTGAAGGTACACCATATCTTGAAATTACTTGATTTACGAAGACTTCCGCAATAGTATTTGCCCTAAAATTCTTCAATGGAAAAGCTTCGACCCATTTGGTGAAACAATCAGAGACAACCAATAAGTATTTATTTCCTGTAGAAGACGTCGGAAATGGACCCAAAATATCCATTTGCACCCTCTCAAATGGAACTCCAGCGTTATAAATTCGTAGTTCAGATTTCCCTTTATCAAAAGGTCCCTTCTTAGCAACACAAACGTGACAAGACTTGCACCAATTTTCAACATCCTGCTTACAGGTGCCCCAATAAAATCGTTTCCGAATCCTCCCTAAGGTTTTGTTCACTCCAAAATGTCCACCGGAAGAAGAATCATGAGCTTCTTCCAAAATCTGTCGAATTCTCTTTCGAGGAACTACAATTTGAAGAACAGAAGTCTGCAAATTAGGAGATTCCCACTTCCTAAATAAAACACCATTTTTAAAAATGAGAGAATCCCACTGCGACCAATAAATTTTGGAAACCGAACCTTCAGAAACAACTTCCTGCCAAGAAGGACGCTGATCCTTTTCTTTACCAAGTAAGATCTTTGCTATCGTCGGATCTTCCAACTGATCCTTTCTCCAATTCTCTAAATTATCCGACTCAAAGACAATTCTTCCAACAAATTCTTCCTTCTTCATATCAATTCTGTTGCAATAGCTGCAATTGATTTCTGCACAAGGGCGTCTTGATAATCCATCAGCGTTCCCATGAAGTTTCCCTTTCCGATGAAAAATCTCAAAATCATATTGCTGGATTCGCTCCAACCATCGTGCCATTTGACCTTCAAGATTCTTAAATGACATCAACCATCGTAAAGAAATGTGATCAGTTCTAATCACAAATTTACGTCCGTACAAATAGTGATGAAATGACTTTAACGAATCTATAATAGCAAGTAACTCCCGCAGAGTTACACAATAATTCCTTTCCGCTTTACCTAAGACACGACTATAATAAGCAATAACTTTTTCTGAGCCGTCCTGAATTTGAGATAACACTGCACCAATACCATGGTTTGAGGCGTCAGTATCCAGAAGAAATTGACCTTCATTCCTGGGAAAAGATAGAATAGGAGAAGACATTAAACATTTCTTTAACCTCTGGAAAGCTGATTCGCATTGTTCCGTCCACACAAACTTTGCTAAATTCTCGGTCAAAGAAAATAATGGCTTAGCTATTAAAGAAAATCCTTTCACAAATTTTCTATAATAAGAACAAAAACCCAAGAAACTACGCACCTGCTTCTTGGTCCGAGGTACCGGCCAATTCCTAACAGCAGAAATTTTCTCAGGATCCGTTGTAACTCCTCCCTCAGAAACAATATGACCGAGATATTTAATTTCCCTTTTGAAAAAAGAACACTTCCTCGGATTCAATTTCAAATTGGCAGAGCGTAATCGCAAGAAGACTTGCTTCAAATGATCCAACATCTCCTCGAAACTTTTACCGAAGATAATTACATCATCTAAATACACTAGACAAATCTTGGATAATTTTTTCAAAACCTTTTCCATCAATCGCTCGAAAGTGGCAGGAGCATTGCAGAGTCCAAATGGCATACATGTAAACTGCCACAAGCCATTTCCAATTGAAAATGCCGTCTTTTCCTTATCTTCTGAACGAATCTTCACTTGCCAATATCCGCTCTTCAAATCTAACGAAGAAAACCAAGAGTTTCCGGATAACTGGTCAAGTATATCATCAATCCGAGGCATTGGATAAGAATCTTTTTTCGTCACGGCGTTTAATTTTCTGTAATCAACACAGAACCTAATCGTCCCATCCTTCTTTTTTACCAAAACCGCAGAAGACGCCCATGGACTTTGCGATTCCTCAATTACACCTTGACGCCTCATATCCTCAATAATTGTATCGACCTCTTCCCGCATTTGCAACGGAATTCGTCGGGGAGCCTGCTTAATTGGATTAGAATTATTCACATTAATTTCATGCGCCACCCCATCACAATTTCCAGCTACTATTTCCTCCGAAAATATATCCTGAAACTCTACCAAAAATCGAGCAAAAATATCCTTCTGTTTACTTGAAAAATCTTGAGATTCCTTCTGAAAAAGTTCTTTCAAAAATGGAGGAACCTCATCCACACAATTTTCAATGCGTGAGCAAAAAAACTTTTCCTTTTCCCCCACATTAGAATCGCCAAAGATTGGCTCAAAAATATTTTCCAAATTAACAATGGACAGAAAATCATTCCCCAATAAACAATCCTCAGCTATATCAGCAACAAAAACCGGAAATTCTACAGAACATTTTCCCAAGCTAATTATCACGATTACGTTAAATTTTACGGGGACTTCTTCCCCTGTGGGATATTTCAAATGAAAAGAATTATCAAGAGGAATCCGCCGCTTAGGCATTCTAACAAAATTACTCCTGATAAGAGACACATCCGAACCCGTATCAATTTTAAAATTACATAACTGTTCATCGATAAATCCTTTAAAATTAAATAATTTCTTATTATTAGTGCCAGTATTATTATTAACATTTTTACAATTACAACAATAACTCTGTAATTCTATTGGGGCTTCACGTTCTCGCGTCGAACCTGCCCCAAACAGCTCGACAAAATTCAGTTTTCCCCTTTCTTTAAAAACGGACATTCCGCTCGAAAATGACCTGAGCCTCCACATTGCCAACATTCTTTTACAAACATTTTATTATTACTAGAGTTAGAACTCTTGTAAAAATTTTTATTTTGTTCCTGTTTCCTCTCTTTTGCTTTATCGCCAGAATTTCCAAAATTCCTTTTTCCGTCAAATTTGTTAAAATTGTTCCTATTCCCAAAATCAAAATTGTTGAACCTCCTTCCTTTAGCGAAATTATTTTTGTTGTTATTGTTATTGCCAAAGTTGAAATTATTACTCCGTCTTTCAAAATTACTTTCCTGTATAACCTTCACCGCCATAGCTCTTTGTATGGCCATTTTCAAGGAAGTGATTCCTTCCAACTGCAGAGTCCTTCTCACAAACCCATTAGACAAAGCGGTAACAAATTGCGCGCAAGCAATTTTATCACGAACTTCGTGCGTACATTCGGGATACGCTAACTGCGAAAGCCGTTCAATATCAGAGCCCAAGGTGGCCTCATCTTCCCCCAACTTTTGTTTTCTGTTCGTAAATTGGGAATAATAAGACTGAGATAACAATCTTTCCCCAAAGCGCAACTCTAATTTAGACTTTAATTCTGCGTAATCGAGATTTTCAATATTAACGACACACTCCAATACCGCACGCGCCTTTCCTCTAAGACATGAAATGAGAGCGACGCTTTTCGCAGCGTCACTCCACCTATTTGCTCGCGCAATTAACTCAAACTGTGAGAAGAACTCTCTTAGCGGAACAGTCCCGTCAAAAATGTCCGGCTTCAATTTAAAGCCTAATTCTGTGTTAATATTAACACGCGCGTCTCTTTCGAAATTAGGCGCAATATTAGGCAAAAAATTTCCGTTAATGGGGCGACTTAGCTGGTTGTTGTTATCCAGCAGACGAATCCTCCGTTCCATCCCCCGTAACGCCTCGTCGCGTTCGCGCAGTTGTGCTTCAAATACAGCTCGCTGCTCATCGTGTTGGCGCAATTGCGTCTCAAAATCGGCTCGCTGCTGCAGCCGCTCCTCGCGTAGCTCACGAATCTCTCGCATCGCCGACTGAAGTGTAATCGCTTCCAATGATGGACCCGATGTCGTAGCCGCCGTTGAAGTCAATCGACTCCTCTTTCTCGTCGAAACTCCTGCCGTCGGCGAATTTTCCTGTTCCATTTTTTATAGACGAAAAGAAACACACAATTCTCCAGAAAATCGTCTCCAGAAAATCGTCCACTCCGTCGTATCGTATCCCGGACGAGCCCCCAAAATGTTGCGTCCGCGCGTCGACTTCGATAATACTCGAACACGCGCGAAACAAACGGCACTCGCGTACCGCGATGTAAATGATTAACACTCTTTTAAAAGAACAAAAGGAACTTTAATAATAACACAGAACACACAATTGAACAAGGAACACAGAACGGGTAATAACGATATTCGTATCTCAAATATGTCCGCCCGGAATGACATCCGTCGCGAGACTCCAGATGGCCGATCTCTCCCAAGATGTCCGCTGTTGTTTAACAACAACGCTTAGCAACGTTCTTCCGGAGACGAATACAGCAGATTCATGAATAACCGCCTTAGACGACCCGCAGGGACACAACAATATATATATATATATATATATATATATATATATATATATATATGTGTGTGTGTGTGTATATATATATATATATATATATATATACACTACGCAAAACAATTAGGGGAGCGCTTTAAAACTTGCAAATTTTACCGATTTTTGAGAAGCCATATCTTAGCTTAAGGGAATCGTAAAATAATGATCCTTGGCGCGTTTTAACGAGTGAAACCTCGACTTTAAGACGGGTAAGGTTGAATTATTCGCCTCATCGAACTGTTTTGTTTGTGAGAGCCAAAATCAGATCGTAAAAATATTCTGGAAACTTCATGACTTTGTAGCCATCCATGGGAAAAGCAGGGATGGGGCCAAGAATGCCACCACATGGGCTTTGAAGTGGGAAACTTCCCCTTTAAAATGGCGCAAAGAACATTGCTCTACCATACCTAGGAGCCGAGTTATCGGGTTTCATAGTCATCCCTGCATTTTGCAAGATCTTTGGTAATACCGCCGGCATTCGCGTTATCCAATGTGCACCACGGGGAGATTGCTCGGTCGGTGTGTGCGTGCGTGTGGGTATCACATACAGAGATTAGGACCCATGGTTCGTCACTTCCACGGTATTTACTAACTCCAAATCCTCTCTGGTGCGAGTGTGTGTGTGTGTGTGTGTGTGTGTGTGTGTGTGTGTGTGTGTGTGTGTGTGCGCGCGCGCGCATTATTTTTAAAATGAGGTGTTGCCGCCCCTTTGATTAATCACTTCATTTAGTCTATCCTTCATATTGATGCATCTGCTAATTTCAACTTGAGGGACTTCCTGCCAGATTTCCTGTAGGATTCTTTCCAGTTCGGCTAATGTTGTTGGCTGTCTTGGACGATCTCTCAACTGACGACCCATCAAATCCCCAGACAGCACAATGACGTTTTAAAAACGTATTAAAAATATACTTAATGGACGTTTCGTACATATTTAAAACATCCAGATTAGAGCCTCAGACATCTTTAGGACATTTTAAACATGTCCAGTGTTACTTTCCTAAACATTCGAAAAATGTCCATTTTAAGAACTAAACAGACTAAAATCGGACCTGTTTCGAACATTGAACGAATGTTTTAAAGTAGGTAGGTGTAGGTAAAGTATTGTTCATTTTTAATGCAAATTGGAGTTAACTTGTTAGCAATTTATTAATTGCGCAAAATGTTGTAACTGCTACTAACAAATTAAATTCCTAATACAGCATTAAAATCAAACTTTAATAGAAAAAGAACAAATTCAATTTAGTAGCTTTTATTATATTGTTTTATTATATGATATTAAGTTTTTTATTTTGTTTTTATTATATTATTATATTAATTATATAAAATAAAGTTTTCATTATATATAAGTATTAGTTTTGTATTATAGTATTGTTACGCTCCCTGTTGGTCTCACTCTTACTCTCGCGCTCACTCACGCCCGAAATGAATACGCACTTGTAAGTAAAAGAACTTTAATAACAAGAACACGCCAAGGAGAATATTGTACAATAAGACAACTCGAATTAGTCGCGGATAGCCAGCCGTCGGAGGGAACGTCCTCTCGGTACGACAGCACAGGACTAAATCTGTCATGGCGTCCCGAAAACATCCGATCGCGAGACTCAAGATGGCCGATCTCTCCCAAGATGTCCGCCGTTGTTTAACAACAACGCTTAGCAACGTTCTCCCGGAGACGAATACAGCAGGTTCATGAACAACCGCCTTAGACGACCCGCAGGGACGCAACACTACTCCCCCTCCTCCCCGGGCATAAATATCTCTCGAATCGGGCTCTGACCTAAACTAGTTCCCTACATTCCTGTCTATAAAAGGAGCTAACCTATCCGCATGAACTACTTTTTTCCTATGTTTAGATGTTTTCTGAATACAGTACACTACATCATTAAGTTTTTTAACTATGAAGAAAGGTCCTTCCCAACTGCTTTGCAACTTCGGAGCTTTGCCTTTAACTCTTCGGGGATTATAAACCCAGACTTTCTGTCCCTCCTGAAATAGAAGTTTTCTAGTTTGACGGTCGTACCAATTCTTCACTCGAGAAGATCCTATATTCATTCTTTCTCTGACTCTAGAATGTATTTCCTTTAATTTTTCTCGCAAGGTTGTAACAAAATTTCCTATTGGAAGCGACTCCTCTTTTGGACACTTTGGAGGACTTTCTCGTATCAAATCCACAGGTAACCTTAGGTCTCGAGCAAAACATAACTCTGCAGGAGTCATTCCAGTAGTCTCATGTTTCGAAGATCTGTAGGCTAAAAGGAACATGGGAATCCACTGATCCCAATCTCGTTGATCCTGAGAAATATATTTTGCCAAATAATTAATTATAGTCTGATGTTGCCGTTCGACCTGACCATCAAACTGAGGGTGTAAAGCGGTTGTTCGAGTTTTTCTAACACCAAGAAGTTGCATCAATTCCGAAAATAATTCCGATTCAAAAGTTCTTCCCTGATCAGTGTGAATTTCTGCAGGTACTCCATATCTGGAGATAAATTGATTGACGAAAATCCCTGCCACTGTTTTTGCTCTAATATTTTTCAAGGGAAAAGCTTCCACCCATTTAGTGAAGCAATCTACGATGACAATCAAATATCGATTCCCAGATGAAGTCGTCGGAAGCGGACCAAGAATATCCATTTGAACTCTTTGGAAAGGATTTCCAACATTATAAATCTGCATTGGAGACTTCCCTTTTCCTATGGGCCCCTTTTTGGAAATACAAATTTCACATGATCTGCACCAATCCTCCACATCTTGTTTACAAGTCGCCCAATAAAAGCGTTTGCGAACTTTCTCCAGAGTTTTATTTACTCCAAAATGCCCTCCCGATGGAGAATCATGCACTTCTTCCAAAATTTCCTTCACTCGTTTACGAGGAACAATTAGTTGAAGAAAACTAGATTTCAAGTTCGGAGCTTCCCATTTTTTGTAAAGAATTTCATCTTGAAGAACTAAAGCATCCCAATACATCCAATATAGTTGAGCAGAAATACTTTGAGCCGCTAACTCAGAACGAGGTGGACGTATTCCTTCTTTCTTCCCTCGAAGAATGATTGCGATATCAGAATCTTCTTCCTGTTCTTTACGCCAGTTTCCCAAATCTTCCCTCGAAAGCATTATTCGAGCAATCATTTTTTCATTCTCAACTGTGTTCTTTTCCTCGACTTTAGTACAATATTTACATCCAAAAGTCTCACACAATCGTCTGGATAATCCATCGGCATTCTTGTGTGATTCTCCTCTTCGATGAACCACTTCAAAGTCATATTCTTGAAGTCTTTCCAACCAACGAGCCAGTTGTCCCTCTAAATCTTTAAAGGACATTAACCATTTCAAAGAAATATGGTCTGTGCGAATTAAAAATTTCCGACCTAAAAGATAATGACGGAAGAACTTAATAGCGTCAATAATCGCCAGCAATTCACGGCGAGTAACACAGTAGTTCCGTTCAGTCTTACTAAACACTCGACTAAAGAAAGCAATAACTTTTTCTTTCCCTTCCTGTTTTTGAGATAATACCGCACCAATTCCAATAGCTGAAGCATCCGTGTCTAACAAGAACTCACCTTCTTCTTTTGGAAAAGATAAGATCAAAGAAGAGGACAACATTTGTTTTAAATTTTCAAAAGCATTTTCACAATCATCTCCCCAAACAAATTTAGTTTGATTTTCCGTAAGTGTAAATAGAGGTTTAGCGATTAAAGAAAAACCTTTTACGAATTTTCGATAATACGAGCAAAATCCGAGAAAACTTCGCAATTGCTTTTTCGTATGAGGCACCGGCCAATCTCTTATGGCAGCGATTTTTTCAGGATCCGTAGTAACGCCTTCTGCCGAAATTACATGCCCAAGATACCTTACACTTCTTTGAAATAAAACACATTTTTTGGGATTAATTTTTAAATTTGCTTCCCGTAATCGTAAAAATACAATTTTAAGATTTTCCAACATTTCATTAAAAGTTTTTCCGAAAATTATTATATCATCTAAGTAAACTAAACATTTCTTTGATAAAATTCCTTTTAAAACTTTTTCCATTAATCTCTCAAATGTAGCAGGGGCGTTACATAAACCGAAAGGCATTACTGTAAATTGCCATAATCCTCTGCCGATAGAGAAAGCCGTTTTCTCTTTATCCTCTGGACGAATTTTTAATTGCCAATAACCACTTTTAAGGTCAAGTGTAGAAAACCAAGCGTTACCTGAGAGCTGGTCTAGAATATCATCTATTCTAGGAAGGGGATACGAATCCTTTACCATCACATTGTTTAATTTCCTATAATCCACACAGAATCTTAAAGTACCATCCTTCTTTCTCACCATTACGGCAGGAGAAATCCAAGCACTTTGTGATTCCTCTATAATTCCTTGCGTTTTCATATCGTCAAGAATTTTATCAACTTCCTCCCTTATGTGAATAGGAATACGACGAGGTACCTGTTTTATGGGGAGAGAGTCTTTCACATTTATCACATGTTGAACAACATTACAATTTCCAGCTACATTATCGTTAGAAAATACATCCTGATAATCATTAAGGAAAGTGGTAAAAATTTCTTTTTGAACTCCTCCTAAATTGATTGAATTTTTTTCAAATAGTTCCATTAAAATAAATGGGACTTTTTCAGAAGAATTATCAATACGAGAACACTGCAAAATTCTTTCCTCCTTAAATTTTTCACATTGAAAGCAACATCAAAAATATTTTCCAAATTAATCTT
>JAXRKO010000141.1:0-123353 GCA_037039905.1 Formica aserva
AGCGATATCTATTCGATACCGCTCGGTGATAAAAAAATCCACGCAGTAATAATCACTCACTCGCATTCCTTGGGCTCTGTTTTTTCTTTGTTTTTGCGATATGGATATTTGTTTCGTCATATTTATCGCATGGATTAAAGCAATACATCGCGATGGAAACTTTGAAAACTTTTGAAGAACGCGATTGCTCTGTGATCAATTTTAATATAAATTTTAATATGATATAAGATATATAATAAGAAAACTAATGTATTTCTTTCTTTCTTCGATCAATTATATATTTCAATCGAAGATGGAGAAAAAGAGAGAATAACTTTAAAAGATTAATTTTTTTACATATATTCATTCTCTGCAAAAAAAAAAAAAAAAATGGAATTGATCGCGCAACATGCAGCAAAGTTCCGGGACCCATCGTCATAACAAACAAGGCATCAATTCAATAACTGACGTTGCAATCTTTTGGTGTAATTAGATCACGATCTTGCGGCGCGTAACAGAAATCGAACGCGCGGATTGTTTCGTAACTGAGAGCCAGCCTAATAATGGGACGTTGCCGAGCGGACGTGATTCGAGGGTCGGCGAAAGATTCGTCCCGATTGCCGTTGGTCGATCGTCTCCCATCATCACGAAGAAATTGGCCCTCTGCAACTATCGGGGCTATGTTTTGCGAAGGCAGTTTGGTCTCGGCGCCGCTGCTGGCGACGCGTTCCTTCTTTCTGATTTCTCTTTTTCTCCATCTTTCTTCTTCGCCGTCTTCCCCCGGTGCCAGTCCCTGATGTGGAGTCCCTTAACCCAAACCATTATCCGTATACTGCACGATTATAGGGCAACGGGACCGACAAACAAGCGTGGGTTAATCCATAGGCGCCCGTAAGAAGGGGGGCACGTCTCTGGGGGGACGTTTTTAATTTCTATGAATCACGTTTATCTCTCAATAAAAATAAAGCGTCAGCTGGAAGAATATTATATATATATATTTCCTCCATATAATTGGAAATTTTTCAAGAAATTAAAGAATCTTCTAAATCGAAAACATATGTGTATTGATTGTAATCGTCGAATTTTCCCATAATTAAAATTATAATCTAGTCAAGATTTTTCGTGCATCACAAGCAGAGAGCCGTATTCTTATGTATAACACGCGTTTCAAGTTAAATACAATTATACAATAATATTATACTTAATATATACAATTCGAGAGATTTTCATCTATTGAAGGATTTATCGCTAAAATTGCATGTTTTATTCTTACTATCAATAAGAATAATATAAGAATATCATTCTTTCTAAAGATATACACTTATCGTGTCCCGAAGTAGCAACGTTTTTGTAGTTGAAATCTTCCATGCCATTCGATGAAAATTTTTCGAACGGGGAGATGCATCTATGCTTCCTCCTGAAATATTACCTTTGGCGCCCATGCAGAACACCCCCGGCGTAGCCCGTTCTCCGCCCTGCATGCGCCAGCACCAGCACATACGGTCCTCAACTACGCAAACAAACTCGTGCACCAGCTAACAATCTGCCTCTCCAACCGTCCGTCACGTTTCCGTTCTCGTCGTTTGCAACGCGCTACCGCCAGTATTCCCGCGTTCGAATCGCCGTCAAGTTCTATATCTTTCAAACGTTCACATTTGATTAGGTTTATATATTATTCTCACTACTATTTTATTCAATAAAAGAGAAAAAAATAACATTATAATTTAGAATCGAAGTAAAGAAACGTTATTAATTGTTTGAATGACCTCTCTCTTTCCTTACTTCATGCTTTTCATTTTCAAATATCTTCATAGTTAAATCATCTCAATTGAATGTGTTCGTTAAATTGAAATATTCTTGAAATTGAGAAATATGACTTTGATGCTTATTTCCGCACTTCAAAAGCTCTTCATCTTTTGCAATTATAAAATTATTACCCCCTTGACAGAGTTTTGCTGGACAAGAAAAACTCGACTTCGAACGATACGCTGCTTACAATTAGACACCATATTTATTTTTGAACGGCATGCTGGGTTATCGACTAAGTTTCCTCGAGTACGCGTCGCACGATTGTAACTGCAGATGGAGTACAGATGATACGCTTCAGATCCCTATCGGTAAAATAGCTCGCGCAATATCTCCTTTTGCCTTTTATACCTGGATTATCACCCTCCAGTTACCTCAAGTCGATCTTATTCCAGATACGTCAAAGTAATATATGTATATATGCTAGCTTATTATTCCGAGTATCGTTCGCCCTCGTCACCGTGCCACGTTAACAAACTATCTCCGGGCAGATCCGGCGAGAGATCGCGTTACATAATGCGAGAACGATAAGATCACGCCTTGCGTAGGTTACGCGTTTGCATCCTGCGGGAAATAGCGCGTAACATAACGACGACATCCAAGTTCATTCGAGAATGTACGTAGGCCACGCACAAGCTCGCGCGTTCGCTCGCATTTAGTTCCGCGAACTGTAAAGCGACGCGCGAACAAGTCGCCGAGAGCATCGGAGTCGAGCGAGCTGTCAGCTATCAGCTGTTACGGTCGCGTCTTTCTGTCGTCGATTCTACGACGAGATCCCACGTCGTCCTACACACCGGAAACATGGACGAGTCGTCGACGGCAACGTACTTGGGTTTAGACCTGAGCACGCAGCAGGTAACAACGACGGCACAGTCGCGTATTTCGAAAATATATAATCGTAAAGATACGAATATATATGCGGAATTGAAACGCGTGAAAGTTCGAACGGCGAACGGCATGTTAATGCACAATACAAACAACACAAATAATAAGTCTAACTAAGAGCAAGAGCGAAAGAGAATATATTATAATCTCTTAAGCCTCTTTTTTTCAGATATCTTAGACTGAGTTTTAGTTCTTTTAGGATGCACGTATATATATAGTTACGTTGAAGTTTCGGTAACCACGTGGAATTCGATCGATCCAATTACGCGACGCAACGGTATTCATTGACATAACAGTATAATAAACTTTATATTTTATTTTAACAATCTCGACAACTTTACGAAACATCTGTGTTGTTCATTTACGCTTTTTTTTTTTTTTTTGAGAGGTGGAAATTGCTATAAGACGAAACGATTTCTTGAGAACTTTGCCGCAAACACGCGAAATGATCTTTATATATCATCATATTCATTGATGACAACGGATAGACGAAATAATAATGAGACGATGTAAAATGATACGTAACGTAAGATGTTTTTCTACAGCATCGGAGTCGTCAAAGTTATATCGGTTTCTTGAGGAAAGGAAATCTTTCGTGGAGAGTAATCATGGAAGAATTTTTCATTAGGTTCATGATATCTGACTTGTGATTATGCAGAGAATATTATTTATTATACCCGATGCAGATCTTGTTTTCTAAGAACGATATCACATCGGATGTAATTAAAAAAAGTAATAAGATGCGATTATTTCCATACTGATCATCTATGTAAGAGTTTGTGAACCGAGAAATATCTTTTATTGCAGCATCCACATATATTCTTTATTTGTGATTTTCAAATTTTTTCCTTCAATTATTATACAATTCAATTATCGATTGCTTGTTTTATTATATTTCGTCTTCCATGTCTCTATTCATTTTGAGAGTGATAATCTTACAAAGTATGTTTACGAATTTCATTATCTTCAAATAGAGATGACCCGAAAGTTTTTTCAACGCGCGCGTGTTACCCGTTTCATAAAACGTGTCAATATAATGATCGTTTCGTAAAGTATTCAACGGTTCTATGCAGAAAACACGAGCGAGTCGAAGTCGTCACGAGGCGCTCTGACGTTGCCGGGTCATTATTATCTAATGCGCGATAACACACGAACCGTTTGATATTCGCGAGGGAAGCATATCTGCAGAATGTGACGAGATACAGAAATATTGAGCCGATAATTAATATCGTGGGGACACTTCAAAGAATAAATGAAAATAGTTGCACGTGCGACATTATGTATAAAACATAATAATGTAAAATTTGGAAAAAAAAATAGAATACTTTCGAAAATATATTTTAAATGTTGAATTTGCGTTTGATTCAATTTCAGCTGAAAGCGGTAGTAGTTGATGATAATCTAACCGTCCTTCATGAGACTAGTGTACAATTCGATAATGATTTACCAGAATTTAGGTACGTTTAAAGAGATTTGAGTAAAAATGTAGTTGCGCGCATTTTATGTTATAATATGCGAATATTTAAATATTGTAGGACTTACGGAGGAGTTATACAGAAGAAAGAGGAACCGCATGTCGTAGTAGTGCCTTCTTTAATGTGGGTTAAGGCCTTAGATATGATACTTGATAAATTACGCGTCTGCGGTGTCGATTTTAGTAAAGTGGTAGCAATCTCTGGATGTGCGCAGGTAATGCATATATATGTAATACTCAACATAATATCGATTATTTTAAAAATATACCACATAAACCATCAAAATAAACACATAAATGTACTATAATGTGTGTATAATATAGTTCTTTCTACATTTCTATGTACACTTAGCAACACGGCACAGTTTATTGGGGCAAAGGCAGCCAAAGTCGGTTGCAGTGTTTAAATCCCATAAAATTTTTATACGAACAATTTGCTACGTCCTTTTCCGTGACTCATTCACCCATATGGATGGATTCCAGTACATCGAAAGAATGTAGCGTTTTGGAGGAGATCGTGGGTGGCCCTCACGTAAGCATCCCTGCTTATTTATCTGTGGAATATATAAGGATAGATTAAGACAAATATACACGCATCTTCAGCCTGTTAATATATGTTAAAGTTTATAATGAACGTATACGTTTATGGTCTAACATTAGCTTTCACAAAAATTTATTTCTGTGATGTAAAATATCGTAAACGACTGACTGATTCTATAAGTATGCGAGAATGGATTGGCCAAATATTTAAAGTAGTTGTCTTAGAATTAGTATACACACGAGTTCTTTAGATCGACAATATTTATCCACGCAGCGTGTGATTTCAGAAATTAGCGGAAATAACGGGTTCGCGGGCGTACGAGAGATTCTCGGGACCGCAGATAGCGAAAATAGCACGCACGAAGCCGGAAGCCTACTGTAACACTGAGGTATTACCTACTAAAAACTCGTGGCTTCCTTCGAAAAAATGAGAACGGCAATTGACCGAGGTATTCGTTACGTATGGTTATACTGATTGAACTGTATTACAATAGTGTGTCTCGCTTCTGAATGTATCGTTGATAATTTTACAAAGTGTGTAAACTATAGAAAGCATTTGTAACAATTAATAATCGGGAGTTTGCATTAATTAATCGTCGATTTTATTCGCGTTCTTATGATTAGTTACGTATTTTTATTTCTCTTTATTTCACGGTTCTAGTAAAAATTTACTATCTAAAAATTTCTGTGACATAATCGTGTGTCGTGTGATTTAACGCCTCTAATTATATCTCGATGATCAAAACTATGCATCATACGTTTTGTGCTGCTGCTTCTGAAACCCGTCTAAGTCGAATATTATTTTATACGCATGCTATTTTTTTTTTAGAGAATCTCGTTAGTGAGCAGCTTTCTCGCCTCCTTGTTCCTGGGCGATTACGCACCTATCGATTGGTCAGATGGCTCGGGTATGAATTTGTTAAATATTCGTACGAAAGATTGGGATGATCTGTTATTGGAGGTAAAATCACATTGTATATACGCTTGTACGTATGTTTAATGTTTGCGATCACTATATATTATATATTTAATAGACTTGTGCCTCGGGACTGAGAGAAAAATTGGGTAAACCTGTTTCATCATACAGTGATATCGGTCCTATATCGCCCTATTTCGTGGAGAGATTCGATTTTAAAGAGAAATGTAGAATAATTGCGTTTACCGGAGACAATCCAGGGTCCTTGGTAGGTATGTAATATTATCTGTGTACATATATCTAGCAAGGTGTTTGATACAACGTAAACTGTAGGATATTATTATACTCATGACAAAAATGACATAGGTATGAGGTTAAAAGAGGGTGATATCGCTTGCAGTTTGGGTACGAGCGATACTTTATTCTTGTGGTTGAACGAACCAAAGACCATAACGGATGGTCATATATTGTGCAATCCGATAGACGATCAGGCTTACATGGCACTGCTTTGGTAAGTATGTTTTATCATTGTTATAACACACACAAACGATAATAATTTTATATAAACAGCGATAATTTTTGTACAGCTTTAAAAATGGTTCTTTGACGCGTGAAAGGATACGAAACGAGACTGCACAAGATAGTTGGCAGATATTTAACGAATTATTAGAAAGCACGCCTCGAGGAAATTTTGGCAACTTTGCGTTATATTTTGATACACAAGAGATCCTGCCTTTCGTCATCGGTGACTATAGATATAATAAAGCCAATGATGAAATCTCTCGATATAGTTCAAAAGAAGTAGAAGTGAGAGCATTGATTGAAGGTCAATTTGTCGCAAAAAGAGCATACGCTGAAGATTTTGGATTTGTCATTGGTAAGTATTTTTCGACAAGTCATTTTTTCATATTCTTATTTTACATATATTTCTGATATTTTTTCTTTTGTGTGTAGGGCCTAATACACGAATTATTGCAACGGGAGGGGCATCTGTAAATAAAGCTATACTACAAGTGCTTTCCGATGTGTTTAATTCACCGGTATATATCTCGGTAAATATAGCGATAATCTCATTATTATTATTAGAAAAATTTAATATATGAAGATATTAAATATTTCTTTATAACTTTATCCAATAGGAAGCAACTAATTCGGCTATGACGGGTGCGGCGTATCAAGCCAAGTATGGTTTGTTACGGAATAATTGCAGCTTTGATGAAATTACACATTGCTTACCAGAATTGATACCTGTATGCCAACCTTACGATGATGCCGAATCCGTAAGTAAAATTAGTTTTTAAATATCTTTTTTTATCATAATTGATGTATTATATTTGATGTTTTTAGATTTATAAACCTATGACGATACGCTATCGCAAGATTATAGATCAGATATTGAAGAAGAAAAACGAACAGAAAAGCAAATGTAAATCTTGTATATAACAAAATATTTTTTTAAAAAAAGAGGCCTTTTATACCTTTGTATTGCAAAATAATACAAAGCAGTTTTCTATACATATATTTTTAAATTATTTAGGATATATTCAATATAAAATTTATACGTAATATATTTTAATGTATATCAAATTATGTAAGTTCATAAGTGGAAAATATTTTATATGAGAATCTCATAATATTTTATACAAATGTATAAAATATTTTCGTAACATTAACTTTTTATCTGATATTGTACTAATATATCATCACAAAGGTTTTTTTAGGTTTTTTAGTTTAACTTCAAAAATGAAATAATTGTATTTAAAAAAATATATAAAGTAACCATAAGTGTATATATTTTTCTAAATTATGTTGACAATTTAATATTTGGTCTAAAATTAGTAATTTTAATAGTTAATAATATGTGCATCAATGATAAGTAGGTTTTATTCTGATTATTGTACAAACAAGAAATGCAAGACTAAATATGTTAAAATTTAAGCCCAATTCTTCCAAATTGTGAAAGAATCGAGTTTAAAAATTATAATGAAAAAAAAATCATTTAAAATGTAATATTTATTAAATTTATGGTATAAATGCATCTTAAATAAAAATGCAATATATATTTTAATGAAATAATAATTCTTGTATCTTATAAGATAATTTATATATATTCTTAATTTTATTTTATTCATTTACTTACTTTTTCATTAATTTACTTCTTTCTACCACCTCTCTCTTTCGGTAGCAGATTGATAACGTTACCCGATGTTAAATTATAATAAGCAAGAGTATTGTTATCTTTGAAAAACATTCCCTGGAAACAGAATCGCATTAACATAACCTAATATTCATTAGTAATCATACATATGTGTAAAAAGTTTATCAATTATCATTACCTCATACTGCAGCTTTTGTTTTCCAGGTGGCATGCCAGTTTGTTCATGAATAAGCGCTTTCATAGTTGCCACAGTATCGCTTAGTTGTAAAGTAATATTCAATGTTTGACCATTCAATTTCCATTCAGCTTTCTCTGTCATCATAGGCACAGCGATGTTAACTTGTACAGGTCCCTAGAAAAAGAATAATTTTTTTTTTAGAAACTCAGTCATAATTCAAACTCTTTGATAAATGTATGTAAATGTATGTAAATATTTTCTTTACCTTATTTCTAGCAAGGAACTGTTGCTCTGGAATTAATGAGTCTTCAGTTCTCAGTTTCTTAGCTTGCGGTTCTTCTTCCAGTGGTTTACTAGCAGGATGTTTTAACCCAATCTTTGAAGAAAAAATATAAATTGAATCTTAAAATATAGGAAAGCTAACGAATTGTGCGCGAATATATTTTATAACAAATTACTTACAGGGGATGTCATCGGTGGCTGCATCGGTGGTGGCGCCGGCATAAACGGTGACATTGCTGGAGCTGCGACAGATAATTTTATTTCGATTAGTTTATCTATATGGAAAAATACCGTTATAGAATATTTCTTGAAATATATAAATATAAGTAAAAAAAAAGTTTCTTACGCATTAAAGGTGGTGGTCGAGGTGCCATAGGTGGCATAGGTGCCATCATCATCATCGGCGGCTGTGGCATCATCGGCTGAGGTATGCCCATAGTTGGCATACTCATGGTCGGTGGTGGAGGAGGTTGGGCGGGCACTGGTATAGGCTTTGGTGCGGGCGGTTTCGGAGGTGCTTTCAACGTAGCTTGTGGTTTCGAAGCGGCGGCAGCCATGTGGGAAAGCTCGGTTGCGCGATTTACAGGTTTTGGACCAATCTTTTCCTTCTCTTCGTCAGGAAGGAGACCCTTGACCTTATGTATCTGATGAATTTGTTCTTCCAGTGTGATATTGGCGCGCGCGGCTCTCGTTGCTGCCTCTACACTCGACGTGTGACCATCCCATGTGACTTTATCATCCTTCTTCTTGTCCTCTTCACCGATCTTCTTACCGATCGCCGTTTCTTCGTCGCCGACACCGAATATATCGGTACGCCTCTCGGCGAGTTGTTTGAGACTTGCCTCAATAGCTGTGCCTGGCGCAAACACAGTCTCTTGCGCAAGTTTATCCAAATGTTTGTCTCTTTGTTCAACCCAGCGAGGATCCAACAATCCAATACGCATATGCTCTTGCACTTTGTTAGCAGGAATGTGTTCGCGTGTAAGCGGCGAAATCATCAAATACTCATCAGAAGCAACGGGACGAGTAGTTTTAGCAGCTGTAAAAATATATTGAGTAAAATTTTGATGTATTAGAACGATTAATGAAAATTAAATAATGGTAGAATATATTTACCATGTTGTTTTGGATCGTATCCTTTCTTAACCATAACATTTCCTGGTGTAGGCGGTAATGGAGGAGGCTGCATGCTCGTTTCGCGTGGTTTGGATTCTTTAGATTTATGAGTATCACCTGGCGGAGATACGTCGTCTTCGTCACTGGAATCTTCCTCCATATCTTGCACCTTGAAATATTAACAAAGAGCGTTACAACACATAAATTTATCTATGCACATAATAGATAACTTACCTGATTATTATCTTTCGCACGATCGCCTTTTTCACCGTCTGTGCGCGTCTGCGTTTCTTCTTCTGCATCACTATCGATTTGCATTTCCACATCCTCACCATCTTCTATACGTTCCTGTTAGTTTTTGATATAAATTAATATATTTAATATATATTTTATAAACCAATAAAAAATAAATGAGGATTCTAATCACAAAGTTATGATCATACCTGCATTAGGACACGCGCTCCAACTTCGTCTGGTGTCGTCGGCGCTGGGAAATTGCCGACTTCGAATTGTTGATAGTCCACAGTTTCAACCACAACAAAATCATGCCAGTCAATTTGCGCATATGCGACTCTCTCTCTTTCTAATTCCTCTTCCTCTTTACGTCTTTGTGCCTCCTGATATTTTAAATACTCGGCGCGGTATTTCACTTGCTCCAAGATTTTATCCATATTAAATGCCTCATCTTTGAGACGCGGCAACAAATCCTTGGGTGGAATCAATACCTGTGAAAATATTAAGATTTGTTATTCACTATTTACAAGCAAATGTCGTATTTAAAAAAAAAAGATAATTATTTATCTTTACCTTAGTATATTGCTCCAAAAGTTTAGTAAAATATTGAAACAAAGAATGCTGGGGACGCAAGAAATCAAATTGGAAATTTCTTTGTTCGCGGTTCATTAGATTGGTCAAGAACTGCCTCCCATTACGTGCAACAAACTGGGCAGTTAGCTTCACAATATCTCTGAAAAAAAGATACAATTTTATTTGCTGAAACTAAAATGTTAATTATAATAATTATTACATACAGATCTAAAGCCGATATAGAAGGAGGATCTGCGATGAATTCAAATTCAACTGGTGGATCTTTGGGCACAAACGGTTGTTCAACTTGCTTCAAAATTTCCTGCTGTTTCTGATGCGCGGTAAGATTAACAGTTTTTCCAGCAGTTAAACCTACTGTAGGCTCCTGCCCTTTCCCTTCCTTAAACTCCTTTACTTTATGCTGATAGTAAGCATGGTAGGGATCGCCAAAGTTTAAGAAATTAAATTTGGGATTGCCCAGTTCATTCTGTCTGATCCTAGATTCGAACTCCGGGCCATTCCTAGCGACGAAGCTGGCGGTTTTGTCAACAATATCTGAATTTCTGTATAAGGAAAAGCACAATTAAATAACTATCATCTATCGAGAAAAAACAATATTGAACCAGAACCGGGACGGTATTTCAAATGTATCGTATATGAAATACATTTGTCTGTCGTTTTCTTCCCAGTTTTGTAACGAATATTTGTCAAACGTTTCTCGCGCAGTTCGATGATGTTTCTGACAAAGGATACTCCTAACCTCAGGGGGCGGATAAATGATGCCTACAATCGGCTGCGAAGAAGGAACATTGTTCTCTTCAATCTCGGTGGCCGGCGGTTGCGGCACTGCGACTTCTTGTGCAGGCATTTTGCTTGTAACCGGTGTATTTGCGAAAATCGCATGTTCTATACCATTCTCACAAATAGTCGCCATTATGGACAACGGAACGGACTGAATTACAAAGCGATCACAACGGCACCACAAGTTTGTCGTTTTGCTCGACAAGCTTATTGAAGTTAAATTGTCGATAAAATAGAGTGCATATTTATCGATAACTTTATTTTATAGATACCCAGACAGCACAAAACGTCCTCAGGATCATCCTGAATATGTCCAGGATGGTTCAGGATATTTGTAGGATGTTTTAAGATATTATTATAAATATATTTTATGAAAATTTAATATGCATACATGATTACTTTCGGTTATGTAGGCTATTTAATATAATTTAGAAATTTTAAGTATTGTAATAAGTATTAATGTCCTATAAGTGTCCCCTGGATAACCCCTGGATGTCTGTAGGATATCTGCCCTGTCTATTATATTGAATGTCCTTTGGATTTCCAGAGGACATATACATGTGCAATTAATTGTTAACATTAATTTCGTTTAATATTAATAATTGAATTTGATGCGCACATTTTCATATATTCAAAATTATTATTTATTTAATATTTCATGAGAAATGTTACTATGCGCAACATTCCAAAAACTTTACAAAGATAGTATTCAACCGCTAGTTCGTTTGTTTACCGCTATGCGACGCGCGAACTCGTATTTGAGATTTGGTCATGAGAATTATATAAAGCTTGCAAAGAGCAACTAACAGGAAATTAAAAATATAATTATTTTTTATCAGTTCAATTTCTGATGCAATCCCAACATAGGGAATTCAGATATTGGATTGTTTTGAAAATATTACACGACTCAAACCCGGAAGCCAAACCTAAAATATTCATGTACAGCACGAAAACCTCAAATATTAAAGAACGTGAACTATTTTTAGTATTAGATTTTTAGTATTAGCAGTAAATAACAGAACGCAATCTTAATTTATATTTAAATTTTAGAATTTGTTCCTTTTAACGTATGAAAAATATCCCTAACATATCCTATAGAAATCCTTAAGATGTTCCACAGGATCTCCCTGGATTCTCCAGAGGCTAGTGTACGGCTATCATTTACTCTTCCTCAGGACATCCAGAGGAGATCCGAGGATTAAAATAGGATATCCTCAGGATATCCTACATGTATGTCCTGGATGCCCTTTGGACGTCCTAAGGACATCCTTGTGCTGTCTGGGTATATTGCGACAAATTATCTATATTTCTATATCTATAACAAAAAGAAATAAATCGTTGGCGTAATTTTATTGAATGGCGATAAAAGAAGTATATATATATACTTATATATTATTATGTAACGATTATATATATATATATATATATATATATATATATATATATATATAATATGTAAGTAATTTATAAAACTAATAAAATATAAATTTATTTTGTAAAGAAATAACACTGAATCTATCAACTATTACGTATCTCTTATTATAAGATCTATCGTCTATACTTCTTACATTGCTTTTTCACATTTTTATATATCCTTTGAATATTACAATTCCAATTACCTATTCGTGTACAAACATATGCCGGAGAAAGGAAATAACAAAAGTAATTATGTATTTTCTTTGAAATCATATACAGGGTGTCCCAGATCATTTGGGACAATACTCGTGTGCAGATAGAGCGGACCAAACTGAGTCGAAAAGTCCTCATATCATTTTTTTTTTATAACGCTTAATAAAGGAATTATTATTGAATTAAGTCTGGCCAATCAGCGCCGATCTTTAGCCGGGCGCACGTCGGTGAGCCGCGTGCCTGGTAGTATGCGGCAGCGCACACTTCACGGCGCGCGGCTCACCGACTTGCGCCCGGCTAAAGGTTGGCGCTGATTGACCAGACTTAATGCCCGTATCAGACTACGCATTGAAAATTGAAGATTGAAGATTAAAGATTGAAATTTGACTAATCAGAACAAAAGGGACTAAAATTTCTTTGTTCTGATTGGTCAAATTTCAATCTTCGATCTTCAATCTCAATCTTCAATGCGTAGTCTGATACGGGCTTTAGGGGATCCAAAATTACCGACAAAACGCAAAAGTCGTTTCAAGTGAAAATCTTTTTTTTGGCTACACAGATTGATAAATCCTTTTCCACAGTTAAAGTATTGATAATAACGAAGGCGGGGAGCTATATTTCATATAACAAATCAAATAAAAGTTAAACAATTACAGTTTTGTTATCGACTTCTTGCGTCAAGTCGTAACAATATTTATTTAATATAAAAGTTCTGCAGTTTGTTCGTGCACAAGATATAGCTCCCCGCCTCGGGATAACATGAAGGAGTATTAGTGAACTCTTAGAAATAAGTTTATTAGTCTCGTAAAAAAGATTTTCACTCGAAATGCTTTCATGCATATGTGTGCGTGCGAGATTGAGGCAAAAGAGTAAAACAGAGCAGTAGATTAGTTCCGCGATGTCGCGATAGACAGAGCTGCAATCGTACATGACAAAGCAGATATAATCGTACTATCTTCGTCTCTTTCATGTGTGTAAGAGTAATGTACATGTACGCACTAACATTATTGCAGTATCTTTTTTCTCTCGATCATACGCTCTGTCTCTTTCTAATCGCTCGCTCGCTATGTACTACGTATCGCTTAGCTTCATGCTCCTCGCATATTCACTTACGCGTTCACTCGCGCTTCTCTCTCCCTCTCTCTCTCTCTCCCTCTCCCTCTCCCCCTCTCTCTCTCCCCCTCTCTCCCCTCACCCTCTCACCCTCTCACTCCCCCAACCTTCCTCCCTCCCCCACACCCTCTCTCTCTCTCTCTCTCACACACTCTCTCTCTCTCTCTCTCTCTCTCTCTCTCTCTCTCTCTCTCTCTCTCTCTTTCTTTGCTCGTTCGTTATTGTATTCTTTTATTCCCATTATTATATTCTTTTATTTGCTCAACTTTTATTCTTTCTATTCTCGTCTCCCTACATAAAAATAAATAAATTTATACGTTTCACTATAGTTAAATACAACACATGCACATACAAAAATGCACACGTATACGCACACATACATAATACTTTTTTTATTTATAAAATATACAATATCTTATTTATGCTTTATAAAATAAAGATGAATAAATTAATTTATTATCATATAGGAAAACAAGAACAGAAAGAATAAAAGTTGAACAAATAAAAGATTATAATAATGGGAATGAAAGAATACAATAAAGAACAAGCAGAGAAAGAGAGAGAGAGAGAACGAATGAGGAGCAAGCGAGATAGCTAACATGAAAGACTTCCGAAGTCTCGCTCGCGAGGCTCGCTTTATCTATAATCTCTCGCGTTATACAGGGTGATTCAAAACAACCTTCTGTCCTTACAATGTCATATACTTGACTCAATTTTAAGACGATTTTTCCTTTGCCAAAATTTTTTCCGAGGCTTAGTTTTCAAATTATAAGCCAAAATAGTTAACGAATTACGGGCCGCGTACGCGAGGCAGGCAGGGGCAGTGCAACTCACCGTCCGATGCTGGTGATTACGTGAAGCGCTCGCTGCGATCAACTGTTTGCTACATGCGATGGGTATAACAGAGAGAGAGAGAGAGAGAGAGAGAGAGAACGTGTGTACGATCAGCTGTTTGCTACACGCGATGGGTGTAAAAGAGAGAGAGAGAGAGAGAGAGAGAGAGAGAGAGAGAGAGAGAGAGAGAGAGAGAGAGAGAGAGAGAGAGAGAGAGAGAGAGAAAGGGAGAGAGAGAGAGAGAGAGAGAGAGAATGTGTATGTGTGTGTATACGCGTTACGTCTCTCTCGCACATACACCCCATCGCATGTAACAAACAGTTGATCGCAGCGAGCGCTTCACGTAATCACCAGCATCGGACGGTGAGTTGCGCCGCCCCTGCCTGCCTCGCGTACGCGGCCCGTAATTCGTTAAATATTTTGGCTTATAATTTGAAAACTAAGCCTCGGAAAAAATTTTGGCAAAGGAAAAATCGTCTTAGAATTGAGTCAAGTATATGACATTGTAAGGACAGAAGGTTGTTTTGAATCACCCTGTATACCGTTACTGTAAAATTTTTGTTTTTCGCGCTTATTGATCCGAAAATAATTACAATGAATTAATGATATTTTACCAATTAAAATAATACGAAACACGAAATCGGATAATTTTTAATCAATTATATAATTTGTTCGAGAGCGAGGCGAAATTCGGAAAGTGTGCGCGAGGATCTTTTGGTTCGCGGAAAATAAATCTCGCGAGTACAATTCACGTTTTTAATTATAACAAAATAATTAACACGATTACAAATTATACAAAAAGTTCCTGATAAAAGTTCGGTCGGTTATAGGCGGTTTCACAAAAAAGAATAGCGGTTGTCGTAAGCGGTTTCACAAGAGAATAGCGGTTGTCGTAAGCGGTAAGCGAGTGTCTATGCGGTGTAACTATATGCGGTAAGCGAGTGACTCTCCCTGTAACTTCCGAGCGGGCCCTTTTATAGCGAATCTTTTCTCTCTCGCTGCCAATAGATTTGAACCTCCGAGTTCGGTTCGAAGATTCAACGCGGCGCCAAACTTTATTGGCCGCTCCTTGAAATATCGGCGCGAGATGAGATTCGGGGCGAGTGATAGGCCAGTGGCCCGTGCGTCACGGGCTACGTCACGGCCTCGCGCGTGCCGGCAGCCGTTTATCGCGCGGCTAACCGACAAAGTTGTTTGCGTGTTTTCGTGTAGAACTTATTTGTCACATGGGCTTCAAAAGTCAAAAAACACCAAAAAACCTTAAATAATAATAGCGATAAGAACATTGTTTTTCGACTTTGATCGCGATGGAATAATAATGCGAAGCCCATGTGACAAAGAAGAAATTAATTTAACTGAAATTTAATGCAATCTCAAACATTCCCGCCCGCCTCGGCACTCCGTGCCGAAATAAATTCGCGTGCCAAGGAACAGGTGTCGCGACTTAGCCCATAAAGTTCGATTGATTAGCGCGTTCGATCTGGAATTCGTGATCGAGTGAAGCGGGGTGGCGAGCGGGAGTGCGGGGAGATGCGCTCATTCAGAATGTGTTGTGTATCGCGTCGCGTAAGGTTACGCACGAGTGCGGTGTTATTGAGTTTATGTGATGAATGAATAATTTACAATGAGAAATTAATGCAAGTGAACAGTTGAAGTTAAAGTGTGTTGGCAGAAGGCCATGCATTCGTGCGTGCGGTTGTAAATTTGACTATTTTTTGAAGTGCGGTGATTGCGTGGCAGCGAAGATGAAAAGAGAGAATTAACGTAAGTACAAAGTGAATTTTGACGAAATGTAAGCATGAACGCGGCACGGCCCGTCGGATTAAATTCTATTCTACATTTATTTTTTTATTTCTTATAACTAGTGTACAAGAGTGCGGTTTTCTGTGGTCGTTTGTGTCTCGGTGATGCTGGGCAGCAGCACGAGCTTGGTGAGCGGTCGGATGAGCTCTGAGGTGGGTGTCCGGATGGTCACCACGCGTACGATGTCGTCGTCTCCGGGATGCAGTTTGATGATGCGGGCGAGGGGCCATCGGCTTGGCGGGGTTGTCTCGGAGCGGAGTAAGCACAGCGTGCCGATGTTGGGAGCCGCCTCGGACTCCAGCCATTTTGGTCGAGAGGTAAGTCCGTGCAGGTATTCTCGGGACCATCTTTGCCAGAAATGGTCCCTCAATTTTTGCACCAGTTGCCATCGCGATATGTGCGTGTCCCTTTGTTCGGTCCGCGATGGCTCCGGTGTGGCGAGAAGCGGGGCGCCGATGAGAAAGTGTCCGGGTGTCAGTGCGGTGAAATCGTCGGGGTCGTCGGATAGAGCGTGGAGTGGCCTTGAATTTAGACAGGCCTCCACTTGTGCAAGGAAGGTGCTGAACTCCTCAAATGTTAAGGTAGCTTCCCCGATGACTCGTCTTAGGTGGTGTTTAGTGGATTTGACAGCCGCCTCCCAGAGCCCCCCGAAGTGCGGCGCGGCGGGTGGGTTAAAGTGCCATCGCACTCCCTGTAAGCTTGTGATGTACGCGATGCGACGGCCGTCGGACGATGATGCCTGGAAGAGTTTTCTCAGTTCGCGGTCTGCTCCAATGAAGTTGGTGCCGCAATCAGAGTATAAATCCGTGCACAAGCCGCGCCGTGAAGTGAATCGGCGGAAGGCGGCTAAGAAGGCCTCGGTTGTATAGTCCGAGGCCAACTCTAAGTGCACGGCTCGCGTACAAAGGCACACGAAAACGGCGATGAAACCTTTGTACGCTCGATGTCCTCGCCCTTTAGACGTCCGGATTTGGAACGGGCCGGCGTAGTCCACGCCGGTGCGGAGGAACGGGCGTCCAGGAGTGACTCGGCCGCGAGGAAGATTGCCCATCTGAGGTTGCGGTGCGGTGGCTCGCCATCGGGTGCACGTCACACATCGATGGAGCAGTTGTTTGACGACGGCCCGTCCTCGCGGAATCCAGAAGCGTTGACGGAGCAAACCCAGCGTGAGCTGTACTCCGCCGTGTAGTGTTCTTTGGTGGCATGAGTCTATCAGAAGTCGAGTTAGCCATGACGTTGATGGGGCGATCATCGGGTGTCGTTCGTCGTTTGACAGAATGGCGTGCTTGAGTCGCCCTCCGACTCTCAGCACGCCGTTGTGATCGCGGAATGGGCTCAGCTTTGATAGAGGGCTGCGGTGTGCGACGATGCGGTTGGCGTTTATAGCGGCAATTTCGTTGGCGTAGTATAGTGACTGCACCCTGCGTAGCCATCGATGCAGTGCTTCTTCGAGCTCGGCCGGTTCGAGAACCGGATTTGGTTTAGCGTCGCCTGGAATATGTTTGTGAGCGGTTGGGCGTCGCCATCGAAGGCACCATGCTGTCACCCTGAGCAGCCGGTGCAGAGAGGAAAATCTGCGCAAATTTTCGGGCTCTGATTCCTCGTTGGCGGCGGCGTGGTGCGTGGACGCTTTCTTCTCGGGCGGTTCGCCCTTGGGAGCCTCCAGGTTCTTTTCCGGCCAGCAGCGTTCGTCCTTCAGCAGCCAGTTGGGGCCAGTCCACCACAGTTGATGATGTACCAGCTCGCTGGGAGCTATTCCTCTTGATGCGCAGTCGGCCGGGTTCTCTCGTCCAGGTACGTGTCTCCACTGGGCCTCCGGGAGCAGCGTTTGGATCTGGGCGACTCGGTTGGCCACATACGTCTTCCACCTCGAGGCGTGTCCTTGAATCCAATAGAGGGTGACCTTGGAGTCGGACCATAGAAATATTGGCGCTGCAAAAAGACTCAACACAATGCGGAGATGGTGAGTAAGCGTCACTAATAAAGATGCAGCGCAAAGTTCAAGGCGCGGTAACGAAATTTGTTTAATTGGAGCCACTTTGCTCTTTGCAGCTAGGAGGTGGATCGTCGCGGTGCCGTCGGTTACGGTGCGGAGATACACGGCGGCGGCGTAGCCTCTTTCAGAGGCATCCGCGAAACCGTGTATTTGGAGAGTTGAGGCTTCTTCTCCCGTGCGAAGCCAGCGGTGAACCCGTATTTGTTCGAGTTGCGGAAGCTCCTCGAGGAGGAGTTGCCACTGTTGGGCATCGGATGGTGGAAGCGGAGCATCCCAATCCAGTCCTTGTAGCCAAGCGGATTGGATTAGGATCTTCGCGCGAATAATGACTGGAGCGAGCCAGCCTAGCGGATCGAAGAGACGAGCTGTTTCTGCGAGGACTCGCCTCTTCGTATATTCGGTGGTCGTGCGGGGTTGGATCGCGAACGCAAAATGGTCGTTACGCTCATGCCATCGGAGACCCAGGGTGGGATGGAGCTCATCCTCCCAGGTGTGCTGAGCCTTGAGGAGCCGGTGCTCCTGCGGGACTCCGGTGAGGATCTCCTCGCAGTTGGAGGCCCATTTTCGCAACGGAAACCCGCCCGCCATGCAAAGTCCGCGGAGTTCGTGCTGCAGCGTTGCTGCCTCTGACTTCGTGTTAGCGCCCGATACGATGTCGTCGACGTAACAGTCTCGTCGAAGAGCGGCGGCACCGAGGGGAAAGCGAGACTCTTCGTCGTCGGCGAGCTGGCGCAGAGTTCGAATCGCGAGGAATGGCGCGCACGCGAGACCGTATGTTACTGTATTCAAGCGGTATTCCTGAACCTCACGCGTGTTGTCGCGACGCCAAAGCACGCGCTGGAAGTCACGGTCGTCGGGGTGCACGAGAATTTGGCGGTACATCTTCTCGATGTCCGCCACGATGGCATAACGATGCCATCGCCAGCGGAGGAGGATGTCGGCGAGCGCGGGAAGGAGGTTAGCTCCCACTAGGAGCTGCGAGTTCAGTGATTCTCCTGACCGGATGCTCTGCGACCCATTGAAGACCACGCGAAGTTTGGTGGTGATGCTTGATTCGCGCAACACTCCGTGATGTGGTAGGTAACAGATCCTGTTGTCCGTGTCGGTTGTGGTTGACCCTTCATTAATTTCGCTCATGTGTTTCAGTTGCTCATACTCCAGCATGAACGAGCGGTAGAGGTCGCCGAATCGAGAGTCCCGGCTGCTTTTCCGCTCCATTGCGGTCAGCAGTCTCTCGGCTGGCTGGCGAGTTTCTTCGAGGTTCCTTGGGGTAGTGGCGAACGGCAGCCGAACGACGTACCGTCCATCACTCGTGCGTGTGTGCGTTTGCACGAAGAAATCCTCGCACCTTTCTTCCTCGGGTGCGAGAGCGGTGGGAGCGAGCGGCACTTCCTCTTGCTCCCAAAAGCGGCGGACCATCGTTGTGAGGTCGTGATCTGCGGTGCACTGGAGTGTGTTAAGGTGTCCATGCAGCGTCGCAACGCTGCATCCTCCCGACAGAATCCATCCCAAGATGGTGTTCTGTGCCATGGGAGCTTGCGGTCCACCCTTGCGGATTCCATCCTTGAAGATTGCCGAGCAGATCTCGGCTCCGAGAAGCAACTCGACGGGATCGGTGGCCATGAATTCCGGGTCGGCTAACGGCAGTCCCTGGAGATGAGGCCATCCTTTGCGTTTTTGCGGTGTGGAACTTCGATACGAAGAGAGGCGCGGAAGCACGAAGGCGACAACGGAGCACGTCTCTCCGGTCACTCTTGACGTGACTTTGAGCGCTACCTTTCCACGTGAAGCGCCGGACAGCGATCCGCCGATCCCGAAGATCGTTACTGAAGAGTGATTTCGCGGGAGGCGTAGGCGTTGCGCCAGCGATTCGGTGATGATGGATACCTCGGAACCCTGGTCGATTAAGACGCGAACGGAATGAGGCTCTCCGTAGCGGTCAGCGACGAGAACGCGCGCGGTCGCGAGAAGAATCGCTTTGCGGTCATCGCTTGGTTTGATTGCGGAGAGTGCGGTTGCGTCGGTGGTCTTCGAGGTCGCGTACGCATCGTGCAACATTGAATGATGTCGCCCCTTGCAAGACCAGCAATTCCTGGTTGATTGACACCTCGCAACCGGATGACTGCCGAGGCAGTTGTAGCACAATCGATGCGCTTCGACGAAGGACCGACGTTCGTTGACGGGCTTCGCTTTGAACTGCCCGCACACCATGAGCGCGTGTCGCTCCTTGCACAAGACGCACTGTGCCGCGTTGGATTCGTGTCTAGTGAAGTGAGTTTTCGCGGGCTTCGATGAGTCTCCGGAGACCTTGACGGTTTTCGGTTTCGCAGCGTTAAGCGTGAGCATTCGCTTAGTGATAAAATTCAATAATGTTTCGTGATTCGGAGGCTCGAATGAATCGCTCGTGGATGATTCCCACTCGAGCCTAGTGCGCGCATCGAACAGTTCAACGACCAAGTGATTAAATAGGTCCATCCCGTGCGATTCAATCGGCCGCCCGATGCTCTCTTGCGCGTTCACGGCGGTCGTTACGGCGTGATAAACGCGGCTTAGTTCCTCCGCGGTTTCGCCCTTCATTTTTGATACGGCGGAGAATGTGGCAAAGTTTGACCGAATGAGTTCCTTTTTGTTCTCAAAGTGCTTTTTCAAGATTGCCCAAGCGCGCTCGTAATTCTCCCCGGTAACCGCTAACGGACGTATCAATTTTTCCGCAGGTCCTTGCAGGCACGAACGCAAATAATGGAACCGTTCGATTGGAGAAACAGCGGAATTTGTACCGATCACGGACAGGAATAAATCGCGGAAGGACGGCCAGTCTTCATACGCGCCTGAGAACGGAGGTAACTTGATCTTTGGCAACGCGGTTTTTAACGAGCGATCGCTACTTTGCTGCTCGTTAGACTCCACCGAAGGAGGAGGAGCAGCTCGGTGCTGCTCAGCATATTCGGCGAGCTTGCCGCGTTGTTGAACGTAAGTATTTTCTACGGCATCAACAAAGGTAGTCGCGTACTCACTCTCGCTGTATCTCTCCTTATAGCTGGTGCGGATGAGCTCATGCTGTGTCTCGAACTTGGCCCACAGTTGATCCAGGATCTTGATCCGGGCCTCGATGCTGCCGAGGTTGATGCCAGCTGCGCCTAGTTTCCGTAGATTTTCCACCGACCTTGACATGCGACCGTGGATGTCGCGTTGAGCTTGCAGCAAATTATTTAAGTCTGCGCACATTTTGTAACGTTTGTCTTTCCTTTTTCAGGTCTCACTCACAAACTCGCGGATGCCGGCGATGAATCCGGCTCGAAGGACCAGAAAATGTTCGAGAGCGAGGCGAAATTCGGAAAGTGTGCGCGAGGATCTTTTGGTTCGCGGAAAATAAATCTCGCGAGTACAATTCACGTTTTTAATTATAACAAAATAATTAACACGATTACAAATTATACAAAAAGTTCCTGATAAAAGTTCGGTCGGTTATAGGCGGTTTCACAAAAAAGAATAGCGGTTGTCGTAAGCGGTTTCACAAGAGAATAGCGGTTGTCGTAAGCGGTAAGCGAGTGTCTATGCGGTGTAACTATATGCGGTAAGCGAGTGACTCTCCCTGTAACTTCCGAGCGGGCCCTTTTATAGCGAATCTTTTCTCTCTCGCTGCCAATAGATTTGAACCTCCGAGTTCGGTTCGAAGATTCAACGCGGCGCCAAACTTTATTGGCCGCTCCTTGAAATATCGGCGCGAGATGAGATTCGGGGCGAGTGATAGGCCAGTGGCCCGTGCGTCACGGGCTACGTCACGGCCTCGCGCGTGCCGGCAGCCGTTTATCGCGCGGCTAACCGACAAAGTTGTTTGCGTGTTTTCGTGTAGAACTTATTTGTCACATGGGCTTCAAAAGTCAAAAAACACCAAAAAACCTTAAATAATAATAGCGATAAGAACATTGTTTTTCGACTTTGATCGCGATGGAATAATAATGCGAAGCCCATGTGACAAAGAAGAAATTAATTTAACTGAAATTTAATGCAATCTCAAACATAATTAAAATTATGATTACTTATTTCATTAAAAATAATCCGATTTATGTCATATTTAGTGTCATTTTAATCGCAAAAATGTAATTAATCCATTACAATTATTTTCAGATATATAAAATGCGAAATACAGAGATTTTATTTTCTATAATAAGATATTACATATACACGTCAAATATTACAGAGAAAGGGAGCCTGGCGAGCGAGACTTCGGAACACTTTGATGTTTGTCATCTCGCTTGCTCCTTCATTCTTTCTTGCTCTCGCTTTTGTCGATTCTATAGCATCGGGGATCTTTCCTTATGTACAAAACATAAACATTTTACAAAATAAAAACTGAAACTTACATTTTGGATGTTATTAGTATAAATATCGACCTGGCGACCCGGGGAACGCCAAGTTTTTATACTTTGCTTTGGTGTAAGTTTGTTTTATGCGACTTTGAGTTTATGAAAAATTTTCTTTCGAATTATACATCCTGTAAGATATATTTTGTAAATCAAAGGAATTTTAATCGCACTTAACATCAACAATATGATTTGATATTATAGCATATAATACCCTTAATAAACTCTATAATAGTGTAATTTGTGATAAACAATATTCAAAATTGTTGAACTTATTTTGAAAATCAGATTTCTGTTAATAAAAATAAAATGTGTTTTAATTTCATAGAAACCCGTGAATCTGTCTATAACATTTCTATAAATACAAGATTGATTTTATGACAAATACTATTTCAAATTACAAATCTTTATAAACTAAATTGCTTCTAAATACTTGGCTAGTTAACTATTGATTTCATTTAGTTTTGATTTTTGATTTTTTAAAGGTTTTTATTTTTTTAAATTATTTTTTGGAGGAAAATCTTTTTTTAATTTTTTATTTTATATGAAAATTATTTTTCAAGGAAAAACTTTTTTAAAAGTTATTTTATAGGGATAGATATTAAACTTTTTTTGCGTACATGTTGGGATTTTTTAATATATAATTATATATAATTTAATATATATATATATATATATATATATATATATATATATATATATATATATATATATAATATAATATAGTTTTTTATTCATGTAGAAATGAATAAAACGATTGCCTGGCATTTAACGAATGCCAATTCTATATAAATAGAAATAAAAGATTACAAAATTATATATTTTTGTATTGTATAAATGCGTGCAAGATAATTTCTACTAATATATAAAAAAAGATTACAAAATTATATCTTTTGTATTGTATAAATGCAAGATAATTTCTACTAATATATAAATAGAATTGGCATTCGTTAAATGCCAGGGATTCGTTTCATAATATATAATGTTCAATAATAATAGTTATATATATAATATAGTTTAATAATATAATATCAGGCATTTATTTTATTTTTAATACTATAATAACATGTTGTGATATTGCGAGATATATATTTATAAGTTTTTTTAAAATAAAATAACGTATCAGTTATATGTATGCAAAGAAAGTCAAAATATATATACTATGTATACTGACAAACGGATTAATAAGTTAAAGCGATTAAAATTTTGTTGAAATAAGATCCACCTTGAGAATAATAAATACTACGTATATATACTTTGGCTTTCTTTGCATACATATAACTATTATTATAATAACATGTTTTGATATTGCGATATATATTCATAAGTTTTTTGTTTTATAAAATAACGTATCAGTTATATGTATGCAAAGAAAGTCAAAATATATATACTATGTATACTGATTAACAGATTAATAAGTTAAAGCGATTAAAATTTTGTTCCAATAAGATCCACCTTGAGAATAATAAATACCATGTATATATATTTTGGCTTTCTTTGCATACATATAACTATTATTATAATAACATGTTTTGATATTGCGATATATATTCATAAGTTTTTTGTTTTATAAAATAACGTATCAGTTATATGTATGCAAAGAAAGTCAAAATATATATACTATGTATACTGATTAACAGGTTAATAAGTTAAAGCGATTAAAATTTTGTTGCAATAAGATTCACTTTGAGAGTAATAAATACTACGTATGTATACTTTGGCTTTCTTCGCATATGTATAACTAATATTGTAATAGCATGTTGTGCAATGTGATATATAATTATCATAGATTTTTCTTTTTCTTAAATAATGTAATATAGTTATACGTATAAAGAAAGCCAAAGTATACATACTATGTATGTATATTGATGAACAGATTAATAAATTAAAACGATTAAAATTTTGTTGCAATAAGATTCACTTTGAGAATAATAAATACTACGTATGTATACTTTGGCTTTCTTCGCATATGTATAACTAATATTGTAATAGCATGTTGTGCAATGTGATATATAATTATCATAGGTTTTTTCTTTTTCTTAAATAATGTAATATAGTTATACGTATAAAGAAAGCCAAAGTATACATACTATGTATGTATATTGATGAACAGATTAATAAATTAAAACGATTAAAATTTTGTTGCGATAAGATCCACTTTGAGAATAATAAATACTACGTATGTATACTTTGGCTTTCTTCGCATATGTATAACTAATATTGTAATAGCATGTTGTGCAATGTGATATATAATTATCATAGGTTTTTCTTTTTCTTAAATAATGTAATATAGTTATACGTATAAAGAAAGCCAAAGTATGTATACTATGTATGTATACTGATGAACAGATTAATAAAATAAAACGATCAAAATTTTGTTGCAGTAAGATCCACTTTGAGAATAATAAATAAATACTACGTATGAATACTTTGGCTTCCTTTGCATACGTGTAATATTATAATAGCATGTTGCAATGCGAGATATATATATTCATAAGTTTTATGAACATTATCAGAGAGAAGTCACTGACATTATTATATTTTTGATTATATAGTTGTGAAGTAAAACTTGTAAATTCCTACGATTTTATCAAAAATGTAATAATGTCAGTGATTTCTCTCTGATAATGTTCATAAAACTTATGAATATATATCTCGCATTGCAACATGCTATTATAATATTACACGTGATTCAATGTGTTGAATAGCTTGAAATTTGTGAAACGCGAATACCGAAAATAAATTTAAGCTATAATTATATAGTTATAATTATAGCTTAAATTTATTTACGGTATTCGTGTTTCACAAATTTCAAGCTATTCAACACATTGAATTCAACTTCAGTTCAATCACTTAACATAAGAGCAAGGATTCCCCTTACCCCATTATAAATAGTAAATATTTTTTTTACTTCGACAGTTATTAATCGTTTGTATGTCCATCCGAAGTTGTGCTTTATGGTCACTTCCCTCTATCTGTGTGCAATGAAAAGAACAGAATTTTAATATTTAATTTAATTTACATATCTGGTTTTATATGTGCTACTGAATGTTTTATATGTGCTACTATATTGTACTTACTGTCTGTTACTGCCAAATCTCTATAACCCAATATGTTACGCTGTTTAGCAAAGTTCTTCAGCTAAAAGTATACCGGCCTTCTTGAAAGGATTGATTGATTTTGCTTTATCCTGCAAATAAGCGCTATAATTTAGACAATATTCAGATATAATCAAGAAATAATATACTTATAAAACAATAAATAAACATATATAAGCAGATATATATATAAAATTTCAATCTACTTACTCGATAGGACCAAATATATTTTCTGCAGCAGATTAAAATATAACATTAACCTTATAATGTTATTATATCTTGACGTCGGGAACATTAACCTTATAACATTAATATATCTTGACGTCGCGATGCTACCGCGTACCGCTTGATACGTATCATATACATATGCACGCACATACACATCTCAAGGCGTATTTGCACACTCAAGCGAATAATCGTACATGAGCGCTGCAAACGCGCCTTGAGGGACAAACTCGCTTTGCGTGTGTGCGTGCGAGCATACGTACGTGAGAGTCTGAAACTTATGATGAGAACGAAAAATGTCACATTTCTGGTATACGATTATCATTCCTCAGGATTGACTGCACCAATCTTATTCAAACTGGTCGCAATCGAAAGCTTGCATCCACATTGTATAAGAAAAGTGCCGTTAGATTTTTGATTAACGGCTTGGTTCCTGAGGAATTTTAATCGAAAGTTTATTAGACGTAAAACTCCGGATAAGCTACTTGGTAGCGTCGCGGCCCCTGTACATACGTTGCTAGCTCATATTGAAGTGCGCTGCTCCGGATGATCGTAACATATCGTTTGATAGTCACGCGACATCGTTGGCAGCCGTGGACACGGTAGCCTCGGCAACAGGCATAAATTCAATTCCGTAAACACAAGCACGAATTGTCGTGTGCCAAGGGTTACACGAAAAAAAGCCGCCCGCCCGATGTATGAAGATGTGAATGCACCGCGACGGCTCGCACTTCCTTCCGCGTTCGCCCGAAAGGTTCACTCTCGTGCAAAGATCTCGCATCTCGGGACCGCGTCATCGCCGTCATCGCCGATCACCAAGTTCTGTCATCGCCGCCGTTGCGACGATGTCGGAGAAGAAGACCGTTGAGAAAGTCTCCGAGATTGATGCTCACATTAGCAAACAATACGATATCGTGAAACGTCTCGGCAAAGGGGTAAGTTATTTTTTTCTTTCCGTACCACTCTCACCTCTCTTTATTTCTTTCTTGCTTCCGGGGAAATTTACGGTTAAAGTGTGATCGCAAATTTGTATCTTTTATTATCAATGAAAGAAATAGTTGCAGCTTCGTCTAAAATGCACCCGTGTAAATTATAATCTCTCACGTGTCGGAAATAACATTGCATTTTATTTGCATACATTGCGATGCGTTATTTCTTTAAATATGGAGATTGCAGGAGAGACGTGTGTAGTTGTGAACTACATAAATATTTCAAACATGAATTGTAGGAGAGATGTATGTAGTTGTGAAGTATGTACATCGATATTTCAAATACAAATATCAATTTTTTTATTAATTGGAAGTAATATATAATTTGCTCTACATTATTTGAGATTTCTGTCAAAAAATAAAAAAAATCATCTCTTATCTTATCAAAATTATTTATGACTGCACATTGCTTTATATGCAATTTGCTTAGACTTAAGTTTCATGTTTTTCTCTTTTAGGCAATTTTTATCATATATATTAGATATATATATTAAAATTATTTCTTTAAAGATATCTTTTTATATCAGTTTTTTGAGTAAAAAGATATTAGGACATGCATGGTATGATACACGATGATAAAAACTTTCATTAAAGCTCTACAGTTCGCGAGGAATATCAATAATCGTCATGACTATCCTCTTCGTCAGGAAAAGTTGCAGATCGATAGCGGTGCGGTTAAAAGCCGTCGCCGTCGCAACGATGACAAACGGATCATGGTACCATAAGTCGACTTTTGTCAGACACGTATTTGCGTAATTTAAAACTTGATGGCAGGCTGCAAGGCAATCTCTCATTTATATCGTAATAATGTAAATTGGTATAATGCAATATTCATGCGTTGCGCTTGTACTCGTATTTCACGGCATAATCATTATTTGACAGAAATCATTTTCAATTGTGAATATACAAAAGACAAAATAAAAAATGAAAAATCCGATGAAACAATTACGTTAATATTAATGTAATTTCTTCTCCTTTATATAATTATATATTAGTTATTTTGTCTCCTAGGAAATGTAGTAGTTTGTAATTGAAATATAGGATTCAAAAGTTTGTCATTTCTTTATGTAAATTTCTTGTAACCTGATAATAATAATAACGTTTAATTTTTTACACAGGCTTATGGTATAGTATGGAAGGCGATCGAGAAGAAAAGGAAAGACACCGTCGCGGTGAAGAAGATCTTCGACGCCTTCAGAAACCAAACCGATGCGCAGCGTACATTCCGCGAAATTATGTTCTTATTGTCGTTTGCCAATCATGAAAACATCATCAAGCTGATTGGGCTTCACAAGGCAAACAACGATCGGGACATTTACCTCGTTTTCGAGTACATGGGTATGTGAGTTTTACTCAATGCGAAGAAAAGATCGCACACACATATACACACGAAGGACGATGCACATCACGTGCATCGATTCTCAAACAACTTTTGGCCTGAAACACATTTCGACCTATTTCTTTAGAAACCGATCTTCACAACGTCATTAAGCGGGGCAACATCCTTAAGGACATCCACAAGGTTTTCATCATGTACCAACTCTTTAAGGCAATCAAGTATATACATTCGGGCAACGTTATCCATAGAGACTTGAAGGTGATGCTGAGTCTTACGATTTCAATAGCGTAAAAAGTTTTCTCTTTTTCATAGATTCTTGAGTTCTTAAAAGAGAAAACATCTTTAAAATATTTTCAATTATAATTTTAATTATACGTAAATTTTTTAGAGATTTCAATGCATAGAGTATTATCTTAGTATATTTTTGAAATAAAAAAATATTCAGAAAAGTAGTTTGTGAAATATATTTTCTTTTCATTTGCAGTTTGTCTTACAAGCTCTTTCATTTTACTACGTGTTATCATGAAGCAATGTTTAACCGTTTAACGTATCGAGCTTTGCGTTATCCTTTTATTGCAGCCATCCAACGTGCTTCTGAATGCACAATGCCATTGCAAGATCGCAGATTTCGGTCTGGCACGTTCGGTGACGCAGATCGGTGAAGGTGACGGCGAGACTGGAAGTGATCCTACCTTAACAGACTACGTCGCCACTCGGTGGTATCGCGCGCCAGAAATTCTCATTGCTTCAAAGAGGTAAACGTTTATTTAGCTCACGCATTTCCCTTCGCCTTTTCCGCGCGCCATCACGTTTATTTCTCTCTGACATTTTTATGATCTTTTGCGTTAGATACTTTCCGAATAAAACCCTCTTGGAAAACATCTACAAATGTCATTTTAAAATAGAATTATTTTTGTTTGTTAAAAATGTATGCTTTTTCTTTGCAAAATCAAAAAATTTTTTAAATATTTAGTCAGCAATATACATACATCGTTATACAATAGCTCGTAAATTGGCGTTCTATTCTAATTTATTGACCAGTTATAATTAATTTTTTAATTACTCGCCGTACCGAAAAAATTAATTTCGATTGATAGATTGTAAGCTCTTAATCAGATGATGAAGCATATCTTCAAAATACTTGATGAACGCAACTATATACAATAATGAACTGATATATAGAGTTTCAATGTAATTATAGTCTTAACGCGGTATGCAGTTTAGCCAAGTGATATTCTAGTAAACTTGTGGAGTTACCAAAAGTTCTTAACTAAGGAGGTAATCTTGAGACATAATTTACAAGGCTTTAGGGGATAATAAGATAATGTACAGATTTCGATTCAGGGTGTTATGAAGAGTTACATCGTATCATTTAAGAATAATTATGCGAATAAAAATAAACTTTTTACTTAATCGAGGGAAAAAGAGAGAGTGGCATTACAACTATTAATTTAAATAGAGATTAATTTATCAAAGACAAATAAAAATAGGAGAAAGAATATTGTAACATACATATATCGAAATATTTGTATCGCATATGTGCGCAGACTTTATTCCTACTAGATTTCTTTTATGCAAAATTTGGACTATTGCGGGAATCGGATTTTATTCACGACAATATAAATGTTTTCAGGTACACAAGGGGAATAGATATGTGGTCCTTAGGCTGTATTCTCGGCGAAATGCTACTGGGAAAGCCGCTCTTTCCCGGTTCATCGACGATAAACCAAGTCGAAAGAATAATGGCGACCCTGCCCCCGCCGACAGACGAAGGTAATTCTTCTCAAAGTTCTTTTGATAGTAAAGAGATGAAAAAAGAAATGAGAAAAAAAGAGAACAAATGAAACGGCTGAACTACTTCCCGATTATTTTTTCAGATCTAATATCGGTCAACGCCGGTTACGGAACCAATCTGTTGGAGAAAACGCCTAATGGACCTAGAAGAACTCTAAAAGATTTGTTGCCGGAAGCGTCGGAGAAAGCTTTGGACCTTATCAGCAATTTGATAGTCTTTAATCCTACACAACGGCTCACCGCTATCGAAGCGCTAGAATATCCCTACGTCGCCGAGTAAGTACATTTGTCATATATACATACATATATTTCTGGAGAAGCTAAGTAAATTTAAAGAAATAGAAATTATATTTATTATTTTTTTTTGTAAAATTAAATTTCTTATCTTTGCCGAATTATGTATGAATTTCTTTTAATCTAATTAGTCTTTGTTGGCAGTAGATTGTTTGTAATTTATTATTTATAAACGCGTACAGATAACATAAAACAATTATTTTTCTCAGAGTGTGTAATTTCAAATAGGCTTTCATTTTGCTGCAAAAATATAAGAAACGTATCATTATCTTGTCACGTGTCCTGCATGCGCTTACAATTAGTTTGTATCTATTATCTTACTTGACAATTTTTAATACGAGGCTGATAGCTCACTACACAATTGAAGCACAGGACTTTTCTGTTCTTGTTATTATTATCCTTATCATTATTCTTGTCATTACCCTTTATTAGAGAATTACTTGAATAGATCAGTTATATACGATAAAATATTGATTTTCGATAACATGGGGCAACGAAAACTTTTAAACAATGGTCATTGAATCGGAAATGTGTTTCCTTCTTCGAATTCTTACAAAAAAGAATCTTTCATATGGGAAAAATTTAACCGATCTTGAAATATCTGGATTAAATCTTTCCAAATACAATTTTCTCGCGAAAATTCCGCGTTTAATACGTTTTTCTGTATCTCCGTGTAGTTCGTATTTTTATTTGAGCAGAGAAAAAGAAAGAAAGAATAATGTGCGAAAGCATATCTTTCGAAATCGAGATGGAGTAACACGAGTAGATAGCACGTAGATGGAGATTTAATTGGAGAACTTCTTCGATAGTTTTCATCGAAGGGGGAACGAACCGGAGAGGGGCTCCAGCGTTGTGCCGTTGCTGAGTGATGATGTGCAGCTTTCCGTCGACGAATATAGAAATAAGCTTTACGCGATGATGGACGAAAAACATAGGAAGCATAAGAATATGTGAGTATATATTTATTAAACGCAACCGGTGATTATTATCTCGCGTAATTGTGGTTGTATTGTATTATTAAAATACGTTTTTGATGATTTCTATCTTTATATTTGACTTTAACCTAGTTTAGTATGAATAATAGCAATGTGTGATTAAGAACTCGTCAAAGAATTCAATTTTCGTCAAAGAATACAATACTCTGGATGTATATTAAAATCCCTCTTTCTCTCGCGTTACAATTGATTTCAGTACCCAGTCCGCTTTCAAAGTTGAGCTTTAATGAATATTCAGATACAGAGTTATTATGAAATATATCTGCATACTTCGTCTATTAAACATTTTTGTCATGTCAATAACTTTTTCAAAGGTCAAAGTCCAGATTGCGGCGATTATCTGAAAGTATCTGGAAAGAAACCAGTAAGAGTAATCCGGTAATCGGCCAAGGTGACGCAATTGTCGGTAAGAGGGATACATTAAATAAATAAACTTTTTTTTTATTTGCCATAATCTTATTCGATTAATGTTTAGTTTCTTATTTTGCGGTTTCTTTTATTTTCAGCATGCCCGTCATTGCCAAATAGGAAGACAATCAGATCATCTCAGGGCGATAATACTGCGCGCGTTACGAAAATACGAACGATAAATGTAATGGCGCCAGTACAGGAAACTTTAACAAATTCCCGACACAATGGTAAGTATTTTATAATAATGACGATTCTCTAATTCAATTTAAAGCTTCGCTCAAAATCATTTAACTTAAATCGCGCCTAATCCAACTTCAAACAAGTTTACTTACGATAGTGATACCTTTTCTTATTCTAAACGCCTACGATTCGAAAGTTTCAATTAAAACAAATAGCATTTTCCTGAACGGACTTAGGAAAATAGATTGCTCTGATTCTCGTTCAACATCGCACGATCACGTCCGCCCACGTAATTTTGCCAAGTATACCATCATATTCTACATATATCTACATATATATATATATATATATATACCGTTATCTCGTAAATCTTTACTCTGGTGCACAAGAATTCCCTTTACATTTTTTTTCGATATATACGAGATGACCCAGATTGTGCCTGTATCATCCTTTTACCAACATATGTTTGCTCGGAGTTAATTTGTACTTAACAAAGTTATCGCGAAACATCAGTTTTTAATTATTAAACGATAGAAAAATATATGTAGCAAATATGATGATATCCACCTCAGACAATTATCGGTATTTCGATTAATTGCTTGTTACGAATAAATATGAAGATAATAATTGGCGCGTGTCTGTAACATGTCAAACTTAACTAAATACGTCAGAATTATTATCGATTTTCAAATAAATTTTCTCCTCTGCATTTGCTGTCAATTGACAGTTAGAAACGTGGCGACGCAGTACGCCTGTAACTTGACAAACAGCAGTTTGGGAAACGTACCTCCAGCGGCGGCTAAAAGCTGTTTCTACCTTAATCAGCAACAGAATTCAAAGTTGTCAAAGTCCCAGCGGTCCATACAATCTGATCAGATAGCAATGGTGAGCGTAATATTGTAATTCTCTCATTTCGCTCATCTTCTCTCCGCCTGATTTCTGTGTTTGTTCTTTCGCGCTCCACCGCCTTCTCGCGGTTTACATTATGCAAGTAGGTAAACGGAGAATTCTGTTATTACAGGCTACATGTCGCGTGGGATTTGCGTTTAGTAGGTACTGTAACCAGTGATCCATGCATCAACCTAGCAAATTGCATGCAACTCTAATTTATGCATGCCCTCCACCATGCTTGGACACTCGTTTACGAGCGTACGTTTAGCACCGCAATAACGGCAATCAAAACTTACATGCAATTTGCAGAATTTGGACAATTTATTATCCCAATACGAAAATAAATGACAATAATAATAAATTTAAAATTTTAATGCATAAAATACTATTCTGTTGTATTTTCTAAAAATTCTTAACGCTGAAAATGCTGCGGTCCGCGGTCCGTTAAACGCGTCGTTTCCTGAGCCTTTGTCATGCATATAAAAAGGAGAGTAAAAATATGCAGTTTGTCATACTTATTTACATGCCACCTCGGACTGAGTGTACACAGACGCGTTTCATATCTCACACCTCTCTCGCGTGGTAGCGATAAAAATTTATGATCGCATTACCTAGCAAGTGAAATAGTAATCACACTCTGCGTTGTATGACTGACAGATACGTACTATTTGCAAAACTTCTTCAACCAGCATTATTTTTCTAGTTTACTTTACGTAAATGACGTCGATTTGCTTGCATATCGTACAAATACTACATAGAAAAAAATGCGATATATCATATATATATTTGATTGTGTGTATATTTTATATATATATATATATATATATATATATATATATATATATATATATACACATTATTATGCACTGTATAATAATATATTTGTTTGTATACAATCGCTCATATTTTTGTTGGCATCTGAGAATTATTTTACTTTTATGGTGCACATTTCCGGAGAAAAGGCAATTCAAGGAAATGTTTAATACATCAGAAATGATGCGTTAACGCAAACTTGGAATCCGCGATATAAATGCGAGCTATTATCTGGAAATTTCCCGTATCATATACTTGTCCGCTTCATTGCACAGACAGACCCGCTAATTATCTTACATTAAAGCCGTAGTCGGCGTGTATCGCGATCGCGATTTCCGCAATAGCGCACTTGATAGGAGTATTTGTCCCCGATTTGAAAATTGTCCAATTTCAGCGCGGTGCCGGAAGCAGATTGAATCAATTAGCGGTGCCGGCACCTCGCGTCAAACTACGACGGGCGTATAGACAGCAGATCCTCGCTCAAGCACCGAAGCCTCTTACCTCGGTGACCGCTCATTGCCGCGGTGACAATCATCGACCTAGAACGATGCCAGCGAAGCCAATTATGATTGATGATAGTCCGAAAGGTATCAGACAGCCGCTGATGTCCAGCAACGTCACGAGACACTTCGCGAGGACCGGAGGAATCAGCAGCCCAGAGTCGCCGTACGTCGTCAGCCATCATCAGGCCATCCGCAATTATTTAAATCAAACGATGCCAGCGCAGCAGCAGCCTCGTGAACGAAATCGCGTGTCCTGCCAGAACAGGGGCAATCTCGTCGACAGATCGTGCATCAGTGCCGATACCGAGGCGATCAACAATCGTGTTAGAAGCGCGGCGCGCAATCAGGCGAGTCGGTTACAGTCAAGGCACAGTTTCGACAGCGACTGCGTCATCCAAAGAAGATCGTCGACGACGACGTGCGACAGATCGGGGTTCTTGGACAGTCACAATCAGAGCCACGGCGTGATAGCGGCATCAATCTACAAGGATCTCCGTAACGGGACTATAAATTGGTAAGCGTGCGGTGGACGCGGGTTTCTCTTGTGGAGAAGCAAAAATTAGACGAGATAATTGCGCGACGATCGTTTTGCTTCTTCTTTGGATGAGATCCTGCAGGATCTGGGAGCGAGACGCGTAAAAGTTTCATGTACGCGAGACCCTTTCAGTGATTTCGACGGCGACGATACGATTAAAATTTTGTATATGTGTGTATGTGTGTGTGAATGTCCCGGAGACTTTCGTGGGAAGTTTGCAATTGTTCCAGTGAGTTAAATCTGCGGTTAAAGTCTTTTTCAATTTACGCCGGAGGAGATACAAAACGTATAACGTACTTACAAATGTTCCATATGTTTCTCCTATATGTTTATCCCTTTTCTAAATCAATTTCTTAACAATTATAGTTTACATATTTGATAAACCGTCTTATCTAGTTTATATAATATATATATATATATATATAATTTTATAATTTACTGGAACAATGTAAAAAATAATTTGACAACGAAAGAACTGAAAAAATTGTTGGATTAATAATTCCGTGATAAGAAAGCGACGATCGTCGCGAAGCTCTCTCCGCGTTCGTTAAACTTCATGTAAGAAACAAGCCACCTCACGCGAACAAGTAAGGTTCCTAAGTAAATAAGCAAATTTTGCACGAAGTAAATGCATAATTAATGCTATCAAGCGCGCGTTCGATGCTTCGAGTTCTCACGGGGATAATCGGCCGGCCAAGAACAGCCCCATAAATATCAAAGTTTGGAAGCAAATACGATCTTTAAGTCTACTACGACTACCTCAACTTTTTATACCGCGTAAAATATTAGTAAGGGAAGTGGAAGATAAGCGCCGTGAACGTTCTCTTCCCCTTTTCGATAACGAAAATACGACAATAACGAGATCGAATAAGAAATCAAATTCTTTTTCTAATTTGAAAGGGAAAGAGACATTCATCTTGACAAAGGAACAGCAAGGGCGAAGTAGAGGGCAGAATTCGCAGAGATCACACCGTAGAAATTCGAAGAACACGTAGGAGCTTAGGACATAAGGTAAATGCGTAGCGCGCGCACAATGCGAGTCGATTCATGTGGGGCCATATATTGGAGCGCGCGTGACATACATTTTTCTATGATATTTTTATTTATACGACGCGGATATATATGTGGAACACATACATACACACACTCACTCACTCACGCACGCACGCACGCACGCACGCACGCACGCACGCACGCACGCACGCACGCACGCACGCACGCACGCACGCACGCACGCACGCACGCACGCACGCACGCACGCACGCACGCACGCACGCACGCACGCACGCACGCACGCACGCACGCACGCACGCACGCACGCACGCACGCACGCACACACACACACACACACACACACACACATATATATATATATATATATATACATGCGGTAGGTAGATATATCCGTCAATTTAGTGTCACAAATCTCATTGTACCATACCTGTGTCATCGTACTTTTGTGCAGCGACGCTCGACAGCTCTCAGACTCGTGTGTATACTATACATGTCATGAAAAAATAAAGTTTTAGTAAAGAAACTGAAAATATTTAGTATATATTTGTTATATAGTAAATAAATGATTCGCGTTTAAATTAACTATTTTCTTAATCAATCAATTAATTTTTAATCAAGCTTTTACATGTCTGATTATAAGCCGTATATGTTTCATGTGTACATATATATATGTAAAGAACGATTGTTAATGATTCTCGGGTTCGTGTTTGACTGTCAATTCGAAATTAATGTTACATAATTCAAAATTCTGTTCAGATTCAAATTTCCATGTTTCACAAGTAATCGGAATATGAGCTCATGAATATTGCTATTAATTCCACCCGCATCCTTATGGGACAGACCGTGTGAATCGAGAAAGCTATTAGAGGTTGCAATTGGTATCTCAGATCTGAATTACTCGACCGAGAATAATTAAGCTCTCTTTATCCGCCGAACCGTCAATAGCTCCCCGACGAAAAGAGAGAGTTACACTTGCGTCTTTCGTTAAATCGGATCCGTTTTCATTTTCCTCCCGATGCGGTAACGCGAGCTGGACGAGACTTCTGTGAGATGAGCCCGGGGGAGAGTGAAAACAGATCGTCTTGTCTGCTTCTGGTCTATGTTTCTCGCTACCGTAAAGGCATTTCCTGTACGATGGCATAAACATCGTCGTCTCTTTTAATCTTTCCGCTTTCTCTTTCCGTTCATTTGATATCTGCGTCGCACAGAGATAATATTCCGTACATACACAAATGCATAAATCAAAGGGTTTATCGTTTTTTTTCTTCTAATGATTACATATCTTTCGAGAAAGCTTTTTTGTAAAGAACAAGTGATTCAAAATAAGAATTAATAGGGATCTTTTTCATGGAAAGTCATGTGTTCATAATTTATCTCTCCATCAATGTAAAGTGTATGTAAGGATACTTTCATATTCTTCTAGTTTTTCTCGTCTCTAAAATCTCTTAATGGAATGAGATAACCACTTGCAAACAAGGTTTTTGAATTTTCATCGTTAAGGTTAGCGTTTGAAATATTTTTTAACACTCCCTATATTTTCTCATCATTTCGTGGTCATATAAGTGAGTTGTTTTGAAATTTGAATCAATGCCCCAAGAAGAACGGTGAAGCTTTTTGTTTCGCGAATGTGATAAAAAATAAATTTTATCTATTAATTCGTAGCTAATTGTAAGATTCTTTTAAAATTTCTGGAAACAAATTTTTTTAAATATGATAAACAATGCAAAATACTTTAAATTATTTATCAGATTATTTTATACGCATCAACAGGTGAAATCTGTGTTTTTTGAAAATATTAATCATTAATAAAATCGGCTCATTGATTTTAAGCAATATATCATCGGCGGAGAATATACGTTGTTTCAGGAAAATCTATACGAGCTTCATACGCAACTTCCAAAGCTGCCGATTTGACCAACCGCAACAATGGTTTACTTAAATCACATTTATAAATCGCACAGAGGACGACCCAGCAGTTTGGCGTAAGTAGACGTTTTATGGATGCATAAAGCGTCTATACTTACGCCAAACTGCTGGGTCGTCCTCTGTGCGATTTATAAATATGATTTAAGTAAACCATTGTTGCGGTCGGCCGAATCGGCAGCTTTGGACGGTTTTCTACCGTATTTCCTGTCGTGCCGTACTAATCCCGTACGCTCCAACGACTTGGCGTGGGTCGGTATGAAAGAGCTGAAACATGAGAGATCCTTTCGGCTCATGCCTCGCATGCCATCCAGCAGGCAAAATCCCGAGCTGTTTCATATTCATGCTGTAAACGCTACGCCTTTATATTCTGTTTTCCGGCAAGCTTATATATCTTCGGTCGTCAAATTTTCAGGTACTTAGACTTGAGGTATTCCCCCTTATGAAGAGCGTAAAAATCGTTCGATCCACCCTCTATTCTTCCGCGACAATGGTTATTAGTAGTACATTTACGAATTCCATAGCGTTTCTTTTAGTAAAAACATTTATCGATGTGTCGTGATAAAACTGAGGTGGTATAGAAAAAAGAGAAGAGAGAGAGAGAGAATCTTCATAAAAACCCTCATAAAATTACCGAATTTTAATATTACGAATCATTTAGTTGGAATTTCGCGTGGGATGGATGCTAATGGAGCATAAAAGGAAATTGAAATGATAACATTTCTTCCGTCATAGCCTGAGTTTTCCTGTTCTTAAAGAAAAAAAATACAGCCATAATTGTCATTCTTTAAACATTTTAATAACTTAATTGACATAATTAAGTTTAATCTTTCTTCATTGTCAAGTGTTTTTTACGGAAATATATATATATATATATATATATAATAACTAAATATATATATACGGAAATATATATATATATATATATATATATATATATAACAGAAAAGTCCTGTACCATTTTTTTCTATAACGCTTAATAAAGGAGTTATTATTGAGTAAACTCTGGTCAATCAGCGCCGACTTTTAGCCGGACGCACGTCAGTGAGCCGCCCGTCTGTTAGTGTGTCGCCGTAGCGACGGAGCGCTCACGCACACTACCAGGCGCGCGGCTAAAGGTCGGCGCTGATTGGCCAGACTTTACTCAATAATAACTCCTTTAATAAGCGTTATAGAAAAAAATGGTACATGACTTTTCTGTTCAGTTTGCTGTGCTCTACCTGCTCACAAGCGTTGTCAAGGGTGCTTTGGGACACCTTGTATATATATATATATATGTGTGTGTGTGTGTGTGTGTGTGTGTGTGTGTGTGTGTGTGTGTGTGTGTGTGTGTGTGTGATAAGGGAAGACTTCTAATAATTTTTTGATTTTTTATAGCCATTTTCTGAGAGTTATAACAATGGAAAATATTAATATATAATTTATTTAACGCAATTTATCCAACAATTTTCAGCCATTTTTTATTGAAAATACACGTATATATAATTACAGCATTTCAACACTCTTTCGACCTTTGCCTGGCGAAGAGCCAAATATTCTCGCGCGTAAAGAAAACCTCGTTCTAATGCTTTACGACTTATCGAAAATTCCAAGTTGCTTAATTGAAATACGTCCCTTTTCGTCATGTCATGCCGTGTGACAAAAATTCATTTGCGACGACCAAATATTTAAACACGTGACGTGTATTATTGGCGGGTTTCTTCAATAATTCCCCATCGAAAATTGATCTATATGGGATCAAAGTGGTAGTCTCGCCATTAACGATAACAAGTAAGCAAGTGCCAGACAGTCGCCGGCGTTTTTCCAACCACCTTATTATATTCCTGTACTCTTTCTCCTTACTATTTTTGCAACGTACTTTTCTCCCATCGATGCTTCTCGGAGGGTGATTAATTAATAGCCCTGTCGCGTCATTTATCAGCGATTCTATTATATGTATGTAGGGCTTTCGATTCGTCACCATTCTTTTTTGCGCAACATTCTAACAGGCATTATCGACTAAAAAGCTCGTTCTCGCGATATCAAACGATATCGCGCACGTTCTCGCGATATCAAACGATATCGCGCACGTTCTCGTAAATCAATCATACAATTCGTAAAGGAAAAAATCATTTGCAGTGAAACGATCACGAGAAACGATCCGTGCGACATCGATTACGATTGACACATATCTCCTTGATCTAAATATTTCTGGCGTAATTATATTATTAAAAAAATATGACAAAATACTTGCCTTGTATCCAGGATCTTTCCCTAGAGAGTTTACGCAGAGAGAAATTTATATTTAATTTGACGTTTATGCGGAATTGTGCTTTCACTTCCGCATCGTGCCAATCTACTGCGATAGATATTAAGGACAATTACAGCTGATTGTCACTGATGATGACAAATAGCGAAGATGTACACACGATAATCATGCTAACAGTGACTTATGATTAATTAATGCTATTAATGAAAACGCTATTAGTACATACATTTATACGCACATTACGAAATACATATGTAACACGAAATGTAACATGAGCATCATAGACGGGTTTAATTTCATGCTTATGGCTCAAGTGAGATAAATATTTTACGCATCAGTAGCAAACGTACGTCTTAGTCAGACATATATCTCGTGTACCGAACTGCCGAAACTGTCGTATAGAATAATATAATCATACCGTATTTCTCACTTGAGAGCAGTTTTCAGCCAAAGCCCTTGATATAAAGTTTAAAATATCGCAAGCTCTTTTTTTTTAAACATTAAGTTTAACTTTAATCTTTTGTTTCGCTAATCAGGAATTTCAAATATTTAGCTGATTCCTATTTTAAAATGTATTAACAAATAAACCTACCGCGAGAAGTTGATTAATTTTTGCTCCGTTTGGTCCCATCAAATCTCAATTCATAACCCTGCAAACGTATTGCAGCCACTCGCAAAAATAAAACTTCAACAAGTAATCAATAGAGTACAGCGCATTTCACGTTCGTTGCACGTATGATGTTTGATAGCTTTTAGTTCATTGTGTTCGCAGCTATAACTGTCGAAACACATACAGAAATTTTTTAGGAAATACATCCTCTATAAAATTGTACCACTTTCGCAATTAAATCGCCTTCGAGCACCACGTTTAACGTAGCGATACAAGTAATAATCTTAAAACCGAGAAATTTCGGATTTGTGTGGGAAAGAGATTTCATTTACTATTTATTTACATTAAATCTATTACGAATCATCGTGACATCTGGCAATGCGTGATGAAAAAGCAAGACCAAAATTCCCCGGTGGAATAAAAAACAAGTAGAGTTGTGCAAATTAGAAACTTGCACATTGCTTCCTCATCATTTTATCTCACAAAGCTTAAGCTATTTTAAGCATGCGGATTTTTCAATTTTTGCTTCCTTATAGAGGAAGCTTTGTGAGCGAAATAAAAAGATAAAGATAGATAGTCACTTAGAAAATTTTGACAATTAGAAAGAAAATTGATAGAAAGTCAGCTCGATAGCATTCCAAGTGGGATTTTAAAATCGGCTTGATTTAAACCTAATGTTAACTTTAGAAATTCATTGGCAAGCCAAAATCGGGCTAATATACACCCATGTTTATAATGTTAGAAAATCATACTTCGAATATAACAAAATATTTTTTTCTAAATTCAAAAATTTATATTTTAAGAAAATTTTATAAAAACCGGGCATCGGTCCTCATCAAATTCAATACCAACCATCCTTGAATGATACTCTATCCATGTAAAAAAAAATTTAGCTCGATATTTCAAAAATTGTGGAAGTTAGAGGTTGTACAATATATTGCGTACATACATACATACATACATACATACATACACACATACATATATACATACAGACATTTTTTAGGAATATGATTTTTCGACGTTTTGGGACATTCTAAACACATTGGCATAGAAAACTCAAAAAAAAATTTTGTCACGAAAACAAAGCTTCCTCTATAAGGAAGCAAAATGATAAAAATGATTCTCATCATATATTACACAGTATATGTCACAGTATTAACCTCCGAAGAATATCTGAATAAATATGTATATATTTAGACATCGCATAGGAATAAAAATCGAACATAAAAACATGTAGTCGCGCACGGAGATCCGTTCGAGACTCGAGACGCGCGTCGAGAGTCTTCAGGTTCAAGGACAAGGACGTCGGCCATTCGTGGTGCACAAAGTGCTCGGTTGGGGTTGGCTGCTGTCCAATTCGTTGTTCTTATGGTATTCTTGCCGTGCCTGATTCCGTCTGGTGTCGGAATTCTCCGGTGGATTATTGGCCTGCGCCTGCGGCACGTTGCGGATACTCTTCAGCATGTAGCAGTGCAAGTGCGGACTGTGACGGCTGTAGAAAGTGTCGTAGCCGTTGCTGGACGTTGCGGTACGTTTTAACGCCAGGATGGTGTTACGATTACCGCGCATGGGGATGCCGCAGCCGCATCCGGGTAGCATTCTTCGCTGATGCGACAGATTGCGCCGCGCGCCGCCGTTAACAGCTGGCACGCTGCAACCGCCGCAGCCGTCATCGATTATCGCGCTCTGTAACAATGCCAAAGATCGGCTTTGGATTGCAATCCTCACGTCATGACATAACGGCATGTGAATTCAATTTCTGTCCAACCAAGCGCGAAAATGACGATGAAATTGCTGGAAAGAGCGTTGTTGTAGACTTAACCGATAGCTTAGTAAAATAAGATTCTTACGAGAGGCAATGATTCAGAAAACTAGTTTTGAATAAAGCAGAAAAAATGGTGCAACTTTCTTTCACGCGTAACATCGAGCCCTCTAATTGGGCGGATAGTGATACCGAGAATTCTACTTATCAGAATATCGCGTCAACGATAATGCAATGCGAATTGCGCTGCGCATATCTATATCGGCTACGCATAGCTGTATTGTAATTCTATTATCTTGATCCATTTATGCGGTGAGGTCATACCGGCACTATGTGATTCAATAATAATGCTCTCGCTTTGCGTTGCGCATTTATGCTGCCTCATAACGTCTTTATAATAGCTTGCGGTTTTATTTTAGAGATTTTAGAAGCAGATTTTCTTTGCTCCTAAAATCCTTAACCAAGCAGCAGTTAAAATCAACCATTAATTTAAACCAGATTTCATTATCGATAATAAACCGATAAATTGCATTAAACATTCAGTGCACTGTCATTATCGCTTCAATAATTTTAGCCGTGAAATAATAAGAATAATCAAGATGATCATAACATAATGTAAAATTGGATTAAAGCCGAACGCACGCATCTACGAAATGCCTCTCATATTCGGTAAATTTCCTTATCAGACGGGATGCTGCGACCCCTGCAAACTGCGTACATTCATTACGCGCGCGCTATAATTTCACGTGCTTACGCGGGAAATTTATATTGGGTCATTTGATGGAATCACACGATACTCTCGTGCGTATCCCACCAATTCGAAAATTACAGCGTGCTAAGTAACTCGCCAGTCATATAAATTCCATGATGGAGGCACCCTTTGTACTTTAGAATAATCCATCGATATTGAATGCGTGCGTTTGTCCTTTGCCCGTTGATTTCTGTGCGAATGTGTGTGCGAATATTTGTACGTAAATGCCTTGTGCATAAAAAATGCATGAACATACGATGGGATGCATGATAACGTTGCATCGAGCTTTCCTCGCGCGCGTGTATTTGACAATACATAAATTATTTTATCACGATGTTCAATAACAAAATGTGTTTAACTGCACATACGTTCTCTAATTGTGAGTTTCATAAAACATTTCAAGCGCTTTGTCTGTGGATAATAATTTATTTTAAACATTTTTGACATTATTGCTACGTGGATGCTCGAGCACGAATTGCAATTGATTGCTCGCATAATTAATAATCGCGAAAAAATGCAACTGTAATTATTCCGAAATTTTGGTGTGTTAATATCGCGCGTCATTGTTACAAATTGGCGTTTATCATATTTCATATTTTGTGAACATGTGTAATAAGCGCAATTTGGGTATTTACATCGAGTGTTTACAATGAGCTTGTTTTGAGATTTTTTGCAAAAAATCAAAGCTAAAAAATTTCACTACGATTTTTATTTCAACCGCATCATCGAGTATTTTTTTGTAATTCATTTGCATCTGTTGTGTCCGTGGATTTATCGAATTGACGCATATAACGCAAGAGCTTACCGATATATAAATATCAAATTGCAATGTGATTAAAATAGTGGAACATATTTAAGTGAAAGAAATTTTTTATTAAGAAAACAAATTTCAGTATAAAATAACTTTTTAATTAGAGAAAAACTTGGCGCTGCAAAAATTCAAAATGTAAATAATACGTTAATTAGCATATGTTCAGTTTAGCAGCGCCAAGTTTTTCTCTAATTAAAAAGTTATTTTATACTGAAATTTGTTTTCTTAATAAAAAATTTCTTTCACTTAAATATGTTCCACTATTTTAATCACATTGCAATTTGATACAATTCTTAATATTAGAAATAATAATAAATAAATTTTGTAACATAAATTTTTATTATTTGGCGCAATATTTTTATCATATATCACATTATTTTTGTAGAAAATTAAAACAACTATTTTGTGAAACAGTTTTTTAGTTTGGATGTGAGTGTTTTTGTATTAAAATAATTAAAATAACACTATTTTGTATAAGAGTTCTTTTATAGTAAAAGACGCTTATGCGCGTGCACTTGGCGCTTTTTTTTCACTTTTTTTTAAAAAAGTAATTTTTTAGCAGTTATCATTTCTTTTTTTTTTTTTAATGTGTCATGTACATGTTTTGCTACTATACACATGTTTACGAGCAGTCAGATAAAATTAATATATCTATTATATTTCTGAATTATAAAAAGCAACCCTTTTATTTATTTGATTTCTATTGAACAATATCTATTTGTACATTCTTTTTTTAAAAAAATTATTATCATTAAAATTAAAATATATTATTATATATGCTTGTGCTATGCTATAAATTGTTTGATTAATCCGTCTTGTATCTTGATTATATATCAAAAACGAAAGATGTAAAAAGAAATCCAGTGTATTCAAATACATTTGTCAAAGGATTGTCATCATATAGTTATTTGTCATGCATCATATGCAATTATAGGTATAAGTAATATTGGTGAAACACAGTCTGTGTGTGCAATTAAGTCTTATAAATTTCTATTTATATTTTATTTCTATTTCTATCTTTTTTTTAATAATTTATAAATTTTTATAATAAATTTATAAATACATTTATTTTTCAATGGAACTAGAAAAATTTTTCAAACTGTTCAGATTTTGACAAAGTCTGCGACAACATGTCTATTGTAAACCAATCCTTGTATCGATACTAAAAAGAACAAAATAATTAATAATATCAGTTTTAATATAAATTTCTTCTGTCAAATATATATACCAAATAGCATTCTGACAGATGGAAACATACAATATAACAGATCTATTATATTCATTAACAATACTGAAACATGCTTCATCTATTTCAAGCAATGCATTCGCATCAAAACAAGAATTAACTACAATATGTTGAGTTGCAATAAACATGATGCCACAGGCTTTGTCAAAATCTTATCAACAGCTTGAAAAATTCTTCTACACTATCACTGAAAAATAAGTGTGTATTTATAAATTATTCATAAGACATGCATTAACTTTACACAGACTGCATTTCACCAATGTTATTTATACTTATCTATAGTTACATATGATGTATGACGAATAACTATATTTATCTATTTTTTTTAATAATTTATAAATTTTTATAATAAATTTATAAATACATTTATTTTTCAATGGAACTAGAAAAACTTTTCAAGCTGTTAAGATTTTGATAAAGTCTGCGGCAACACGTCTATTGCAAACCAACATATTGCATCCAATCCTTGTCTCAATACTAAAAAGAACAAAATAATCAATAATATCAGTTTTAATAATAAATTTCTTCTGTCAAATATATATACCAAATAGCATTCCGACAGATAGAAAAATACAACGTAACAAATCTATTGTATTCATTAACAATACTAGAACATGCTTCATCTATTGCAAGCAATGCATTCGCATCGAAATAAGAATTAACTATAATATGTTGATTTGCAATAAACATGATGCCACAGGCTTTGTCAAAATCTTATCAACAGCTTCAAAAATTCTTCTACTTCCACTGAAAAATAAATGTATATTTATAAATTATTCATAAGACATGCATTAACTTTACACACAGACTGCATATCACCAATGTTATTTATACTTATCTGTAGTCATATGATGCATGACGAATAACTATATGATAACACTCCTTTAACAAATGCATTCAAATATACTAGATTCTTGTGTGTGTATGCCTATATTACTGTTCGCAGTTATCCATACTGGTTTTTGACAGGTATTTGACGTTAAATTTTCCAGAGTGCAACATTATATAGCATAGCACTCTTTCATTTATAAAAAAGTAAAGCTGCAAAATTCTTCCTGATACTTCTGGGTAGTTGAATCTATAAAATACACCCATACATATCTTATAATAAACATATTATAGAATACACACATCTTTTTTTTATAAATATATGTATTGCTATGTTTTGTTCTGTTTTTACATATACATAAATTACTTTTGTAATGTTTTAGTTTTCTCTAATATAAATGAGATATACCTGATCCAACTATCCACAAGTATTACGAAGAATTTTGCATCTTTACTTTTTTATAAATGAAAGCGTACGAACACTGCACCCGGCATTTTGCAAACTTAACCTATACCTGTCAAAAGCAAGTATGGATGCATGCAAGCAGTAACATCGAAGCGCCGTTAGCGCAATCTTTCGTCAAAGACGCCAACCGTACAAGAATACATTGCCATTATTACATGTGTGTTGTGTACGTGTATATATACGTGTAGCATAATACCACTATATTCTATGCATGTGTTGTATACATATATAGCGGTAAAGGGGACGACGACGACGATGATGATGATGATGGAGATGGTGACGTTTCTTACATGAAAATTTCCACATTTCGACTTTGCTTCGTAATATCTTTGCTTTATAGAACATGCAGAGCGAAAATAAAGACACTTTCCTTATATAAATCGAACCCAAGCTATCGATTAAGCTTATCAAGAATTCGATCGGTTCAGCCGTTATTCAGATCTGGTAATCTAAGGTACTCTCAACTATCCGACTCGCGTATAGATACCCGGGGTGCCTCGCTATTACTACGCGTGGTCTTTGTTTCGCGTGACTTGGCGCGAGACACTACCGTGTCTCTTGATATAATATATGGTAATTATTCAGAATCACGGCTCCACCTGCAAATGGACTGCAAATTTTTTTAATAACTTTTTATACTTAGAGAATAATGTAAATAACAATTTTTAATCGGGGTAGGCTAAAAAAAAAGTTATAGACCAAAAAGCGGAAAAAAACTGGGTAATTATTTCGAATGAGGCCTTTTTTGAATTTTGACAAATATGATCGGATCTCTCGGTAAAACTCTTTGTTGTGACTCCAACAGTGATAATCAGTCGAAACGGGCTCCCCCAAATGATTATCACTGTTGGAGTCACAACAAAGAGGTTTACCGAGAGATTCGATCATATTTGTCAAAATTCAGAAAAGACCTTATTTGAAATAATTACCCTTTTTTTGTCTATAACTTTTTTTTGGGCCTCCCCGAACTAAAAATGGTAATTTATATTTCTTTTTAAACATTAAAAGTCCGTAAAAAAATTTGCAGCCCATTTGCAGGTGGAGCCGTGATTCTGAATAATTACCTTTATAATTTTATATTTGTCTTAAGAAGTTTTTTTTGATAATATGCATACATTTAAAAAATTTTTTTTATATAACATTTTTTATAGAATCGTTGCAGTGGAACCGGCTTTTAGCCGAAGTCGTATCGCATATTTTCAACTTCGTTGGAGTTAAGGGACTTCATCCAAATTCCAGCAGCATCTCTACATATACAGAAAATCCCGTTCCAATCTCTTGCATTGCTCGAATTTATGAAATGACAAAAAACATAAAAAAACGAAAATGTTATTTTTTGCAGAATATTTAATACTTAATATTTAACAATTTAATTTTATTATACGTATTTTAACATTATTTTTATACTCTTCTGAATGTACGCGATAAATGAAAAAGAAAATAATAAAACATTATGTCATTGTTTGTATTTGATATATAATAATGATTACATAAAATATGTATAAAAGCTTTTGATAATACATAAGACAGAGAAAAAAACACATCTCTCTTTTTCTCTCTCTTATTAGTATTTTATAATAAATATGAAAATATATAACGTATGGGCATTAATTGGGATGCACATAAAATGACAACAAAGAGATCTCAAGGTGATAAATATTACATGTCAGATACACATACAAAATGAAATATAGTTAATTCTGTCCTAAGGGTTGAGCAAGTTTACAATGCAAAATATGAATATACATTATACATATACATTGTACGACAATATACATATAGAATTTGTGAATCTCTCGTGCATATGTACTCAAGATACGATATTGCCATTGCACGTATACATATTGTGCACTGTATTGTTTTTTTATATGAAAACATGAGTTGTTTGTTTCAATCTTTTTTTTGTAAAATATGAATTTTGCAATAAAATGATATTCTCCAAATTGTTGTTATGAAACATACGCGTTTTGCATAATGTATTCAGTTAGAAATTAAGAGAAATACCGAGAAACTTATGAGTTTTTAAAATTTTTAAGAAATAATTAAAATGTCATTGCTTTATATAAAAATATAAACAGATATATATATTTTAGAAAAAAAGTGCGTTTACATAAATTGCGCATAAAGCAAACGAATTTGTAAAAGTTCGGAGTTTGCCTGTATTATAGGAATATACGCATGTATGAAATATTGCACATACAGTACTTATAGTAAAAAGTATAAACTGAGGAAAATGAGACTATATATCCGACTAGAACGCAGAACATATAACAAAAATATCTCACATTAACTGCGCATTATTTTCTTGCTTGATATACATGATTCTTCTGCGCGATGGTAATATAAATGGGTTAATTAACTAGAGTTTATTTTACTGTTATATGTTTATACCCAGCAAGCAAAATGATGCAAACTTTGCGCAAAGTTTGCAGCAAACCCGAGCATGCCTTTACAGCAAAATTGTGACAAGGTGTGTCTGCAAAAAGCTTAGCTTTTGCTGGCAAGGCTTGTCGCAATAGTGTGATGCACATTTTGCGCAAATAATAGAGCAAATCTTGCCGTGCACGGCATGACAGCAAATTTGTGGCAAGAACAGGACAAACCTTACTGTGCACGGGATGACAGCAAATTTATGGCAAGAATAGGGCAAACCTTGCCATGCACGATATGATAGGAAATTTGTAACAAGATCAGAACAAATCTTGCTGTGCATGGCGTGATAGCAAATTTATGGTAATTTTCTATACGGGATGAGTGATTCAGGACTTCTGTGACAAATTGTGAGAAACGATAAATCTCGCAGAGAGGACTATTTTGTGAAACAATCCGTTCTTTGTTTGACACGTCGTTTTTAGAAGCTATGCGACCGCGCAGACAAAGTCTTAGATGACATTTATTATAATTATGAGATGATGATAATATATGAATAATTAAAAATGAATTTATAATATGATGAATATATGAATTATATATATATATATATATATTTACATTTTAAGTAAACAATAAACGGATGATTTAAACTTTTTCAGACATTTATCTGCCCGATCTAAGAGGAACAATCAGTCCAATATCTGAATTCCCTATGTTGGGATTGTATCAGTAATTGAACTGATAGAAATAATTATATTTTTAATCTTCTACCAGTTGCTCTTTGCAAGCTTTATATACTTCTAATGACTAAAAATCAAATACGAGATGGATGCATATAGCGCGTCGCATAGCGATGAATAAACAAACTATCGGCAGAATACTATATTTTTGTAAAGTTTGTAATAAAGTAAAGTTGTAAATTTGCTGTCATGCCGTGCATGGCAAGGTTTGCTCTGTTATTTGCGTGAATTTTGCGTCTCGTTGTGCCAGAGTATACTTTGCTCTGTTCTTTCCGTAAATGTGTTATCATATCGTGTACAATAAGGTTTGCTCTGTTCTTGTCGTAAATTTGCTATTATAGCGTGTATAACAAGATTTGCTACTAATTGGCGTAAAGTTTGTGTTACACCGTGAATTAGCATCATACGTGTTCTTCTATGCGTAAAATTTACGGGCAAGCCTTTTCCTATTATTTACAGCATCGTGAGACGAAAAATTTTGCCGTCAATTTGCTTCAAACTTTTTGACAAACAAAAACAAGACAAATGTTTGCTACAAAATTGTTGTCAAAATCAAAGCACACCTTGTCGCAAAGCTTTAGCAAAACGTGATTTTAACATTCTTGGCTATCTGGGTATAGTTCTCTCTTATGTACAAAAAGAAGTAAATTAAATCTGTCTATAGCGGCAAATTGCTTCAAGAAAATAAAAGGACTGTAAACGGATATTTACAATGGAGCAGCTCTTTGAAAGCGAGTTACCTTGGGGGTCCGTTTAGTACAGAAAGTATTTTGTCAGAAATTCTAATTAATACCAACAAAGGAATAGACGCGCAAAAGTGTAAAACCCGAGTTGCCCTTTTAACAAATCCGTTACAGAACCGCGGTATTGATTGCGGTTTTACACGCAGAATTTCAAAGGTCAAGCAGCGTATAACGAAAATATGGTAAATATGCATATAAGCGCCGATCTTACCGATTTCAATGACTTTGACATATGTTGTCAAGGACATGACTCTAAGTAACTTGCAAAAAATTTTAACCGTCGCTCGTTGTTTATTACAAAGTTATTAACAATTTAAGTTTATGACTTTTCACGCGAAGCGAGATATGTGTCTAGTTTTTTGATAGTAAAGCCCGCCGCAGAAAGGGGCGGAACCCACTGTGTCCATGCCTATACTTTATAAAGCAAAGTGAGATTCAACATGGGTTGTACATGAGTTGAACCTCGCTTTGCGTGAAAAGTTGTAAACCCATGTGGAATTTCACTTCTCATCAAAAAGTATATGCGTGGAGGCAGTATGTTCCGCCCTCCTGCGGGGGGCTCCACTATCAAAAAACTAGACACATAGGTTCGCGTTGAACCTCGCTTCGCGTGGAATGTTGTAAACCCATGTAGAACCTCACTTCGCATTAAAGTGTATGCATGAACACAGTGAGTTCCGCCCCCCCCTCCCCCCTACGGGGGGCTCCACTTCCGGAAGAAATAACCTAACTCAAACCTATTTCTAATTTAAAACTAAAATTTGGTTTAGGTTAAGTTATATCTTTCAGAGCTCTCCCGTAAGGGGGGGGGGGGAGGATCATGACCGCCACTTTTTTCGTGATATGAACTAAACTTCGTTTTCTCTATCTTTAAAATATAAGCTTGGTAATTCATGCCGAAATATATACATTCTTATGTCGCAAGTATCGGTCGATCACTATCTTCGATTGTTAATAACTTTGTAATAAACAACGAGCGACGGCTAAAATTTTTTGCAAGTTGCTTAGAGTCATGTCCTTGACAACATATGTCAAGCTCATTGAAATCGGTGAGGTCGGCGCTAATATGCATATTTACCGTTATTTGATTATAATAAAACATATGCGCATAAATTACCGCGTTGGCTCTTGATTGCCTTTTATCTTCTTCGTGTGATATATTTATAAGAGCTGTTATTTTTATTTTGATAGAAAATATACAGTAGCGGAATATATAGTATAATAGATATAAAGGATTTTGATTAATTGTTCTAAATTATAAATTTCATTTTAATAATAAGTATTTTTAATGGTAACAAGTAACCATAAGTACTTATAACCGGCAAGAATTTCAGACCAGCAATTTTATCTGTTAACGCTAGTAATTTATTATTGGCTTACACATCGAATCCCTCTCTTTATTTGCAAGTATCATTTATTTTAGATATAAAAAGCATTCAACAATCTATATTGTGCATGTTTGCAATAATATACGTTTTTTTAAATATGATTTAAAACGTATATTAGATTTAAAACATAAAACACGTCGTAATTCATGTAAAATTAAATTTCCGATTTTATACTCGGAAACATCAGTTATTATTTCTAAATATAAATATTCAGAAGTAGTTTAAAGCAGTATTGTTCATGAGTTTTATTTTTTATTTGAGACGCATAACCAGTGGCAAATATTCAAGCAATCCAATCGCGATCGTTATTTCTTCGACATTATGGAATGAGCTTACATCAGCTGCAACCGTGTGCTCTTACACACAGAAAAATATTATTCTATTGCTAAGTAAAATGATTACTCAGTTTACTTTACTTCTTTTAAGTAACAGTTATCTTTAACAAAGAATATTTTCTTAATAATAGTCTTAAAATAGACTTGTCACAAATTTTAGAAATACTCATTATCATGTACTTAAAAAAAGTAAATATTTTCTTTTGAAGAATATTATAAAATTTTATCAAAGAAAAGTCAGATATGGTTAATTTAATGTAAGAAAATTTATTAGATCAGAAAAATTTAATGTATTTCTTTCAAGGTAAATATGCATATTAGGTTACACCTCACCGATGACTTTGACCTTGACATATGTTGTCAAGGACATGACCCTGAGTAACTTTTCCTTATAACTTAACCGGCGGTCTCTTATAGTTTCTGAGATATTTAAAGTTATGATTTCACAATTTTAATGATTTTTCTATTATAAAATAAAGAAAAATAAAGGTTGTTTACATTGTATTTACGTAGATCAGACGTGGAAAAAGTGTTTCTTTTCATTTCCAGAGACGAAACTCTTTGGATTTTTTTACTTTCCACGCAAAGCGAGGTTCAACGCAAACCTATGTGTCTAGTTTTTTTATAGTGGAGCCCACTGCGTCCACGCATATACTTTCCCATCCACACAACAATTGTGGGGCGGACTTCGCTTTGCTTTGTAAAGTATATGCGTGCACACAGTGGGTTCCGCCACCCTTACGGGGGGGCTCCACTTCCGGAAGATATAACCTAACCCAAACCAAATTTTAGTTTTAAATCAGAAATAGGTTTGGGTTAGGTTATATCTTCCGGAAGTGGAGCCCCCCCCCACAGGGGGGGCGGAACCCACTGCGTCCACGCATATACTTTTTCATCCATGCAACAATTGTGGGGCAGACTGTCTCTCTGTCTCTATATTATTACTCAAATGTTAACTTTAAATATCTCAGAAACTATAAGAGACCGCCGGTTAAGTTATAAGGAAAAGTTACTCAGGGTTATGTCCTTGACAACATATGTCAAGGGCAAAGTCATCGGTGAGGTGTAACCTAATATGCATATTTACCTCTTTCAATTATATAATTTAATATTCTTGATTGAAATATTAAATTTAATAGGATTCAGAATATATTTTGAATAAATTTGATGCTTATGATGAACTTATGATAGATTTGCGGATATATGAACTTATGAAATACTTGAAACAAGTAATATTTACTTGTATATAGTATGTATTTTTCTGTGTGTACGTTAAATGATCAACCAATATTATTACCTGTCAGAGAAGTATATTATTGAAAAATATTCCCATGGAAATAATTATTATTACAGGAAAATGTCCTATATATAGAAAAGAAGTCCTAATGCGCCTTGATGAATTCAGTTTGATATCGCGCGATGCAAAAAGCTTTTTTGTTTCTTCGGTTGGAAATATTTCTTGTAACGTACATCTCCTCATGTATAAACATATTATATATATATATATATATTTATTTATTTATTTATTTATTTATTGGCACTCTCGTGTGCATCGCGGTATATAATTGATACTTACTTTGCGGCGAGGTTTACGACGCGCCAGACTATGAAATGTGTGACGCAAGATCTCCGAAACGCTGCGGCGAAAATTGGGCGTCATGAAGCAATAGACAACTGGGTTCAAGGCGCTATTTGCATGTCCCAGGAACAGGCAGTATGGAAGAGCGTCTGTTATCGATCTCCATTCTCCTGCAAACAATTTCCAACGGCTTTTTTCTGGATGGGTGTGGAGGATTAATAAAAATTAATGCATCGTCGTATGTTGTCGATATGAAAATGATCATATTTTTCTCTTCCGAGAAGAGATAGATAAGGAATACAAAAGTATTTAAATGCTGCAATATAAAAAATGAGAAAATTTGTAATGAGGCGATGCATGTGAATTTTTTTTATGGTCACGTTACATCATATTATTCTTTTTTGCATCTTTTATTTAGTAAAATAATTATTACAAATGATAATCTGCTTATATAATAATAATATAATGATATGTCTGCTTTGTGTTGGTGGTTTTAATCGACAATTTGTCAAGTCTCATCTTTACAGGAACATAGGCATGAACGAGAAAAATTAATGCAATTTAATATGCATTGTAGAGAGAATACACTATTGGTGGGAGCACCGTGTAATAAACAGGAGGAGGAATGTCAAAGCATCGTTAACAAAAGAGCGAGTGCATTTGTGCCGCAATGATATAAAGAAGACGTTCGTAGGCACCGAATTTCATAAATACATGTTTGCACAAAGGTTTAAAGTAGATAACGTATGACGGTATGAAACTCACATTCTCATTTCAACAAACTGGAATACCATTGCTTACAATAAAGTACAAAGTAACTCGGAGAATTAAGTTAATGTATTTCATGTACGAGTAGTTTGTAAATTTGGATTAATTTCTATACGCGCACATTTTATTTGCAATTCTATAAGCATAATTTTTGTACTTTGGCTTAAGTAAAATGCTGTACCGAGAAAAAAGAGAGAAAGAAAGAATAAAAATATAAAATTGCACAATGTGTGTTAAATTAATTAAATTCATTCCCATTTCGGAAATTAATGCATCGTCATCGTCATTGCGCATGGTTGCTTCCTAATTTCATATGTGTAGTAGTATTATTCGGGCTTCGCGTATTTAAGCAATAGAAGCTAAATTATTGCTGCATTTAGAGGCTTTTCGACTCGATTAATTCCGAGGATTTTATCAACCGAACATCCTTTACCCATTCGCAGCTGATAGCTAAACTATGCAAGACCGCCAAATAAAACAAAGTGAATATTAATCAGCAACCTCACCCTTACAACATATGTGAAGGTCAAGGTCATTGGCAAAGTATAAATGTAAATACGCTAATGTAAATAATTATCGATTCAGTACCATTCTCTCTTAAAAAATGACTTTCTCGTAGGAGTCGCCAAAATTCCTTTTAGGGGCTTTCATTTTAACCCGAAAGGAAGCTTTTCACAAAGTGTCATCGAAATCGGAGACGGGCCCTTTTCGGAACTCCACCCAAAAGATTGAATCTCTTTGCACTTCTCTCTACATATATTTTTTTTATGCGTGCAATCGATTCATGATTTATAAAAGATATATTTGCTTGCTCGCGTGAAAAAATAAAATTGATGTTTTTTCTACAATGAATAATAGAGTGGAAGCCCATGATAGATATGAATATACACACGGTTGATCGTAAAGAGCTGCATGGTTTACATAGTATAATCGGGAATGGGCAGTGTTTCAAACGCATTTAAATATTCTGACGGAAATTGAAATCCCAACACCAAAAAGGAATTATGCTGGGTGAATGAAAATTACACAGAATGTTTGTTTACATAAGTATTTACTTTCATTACATTTATTATTATTATTATTTTTTTATTATATACAGGATGTTCCCTAATAAATGGGAAGTATTGCAAAAAAAAGTTCATATAAACATATATGTCCGATATGATCTTGTTTCCGAGGTTGATATGTTTATATGAACTTTTTTTCTTATTTTTGTATCCTGAATTCACTACTGCAATACTTTCCACTTATTAGAAGACACTCTGTATATTATTTATTTGTATATATATATATATATATATGTGTGTGTGTGTGTGTGTGTGTGTGTGTGTGTGTGTGTGTGTGTGTGTGTGTGTGTGTGTGTGTGTGTGTCTATACATAAAATAATAAAAATATATAAATAAATAAATAATATATGTAATAAAAATAATAAAAAAAAATGTAATAAAAGTAAATACTTATGTAGATGAACATTCTGTGTAATTTTCATTCACCCAGCATAACTCCTTCTTGGTGTTGAGATTTCAACTTCCGTCAGATGTTGTTAACTGCAAAGTGCAAAAGTAATAAAAAAGTCATAAAAAGTAGAAATTAAATTTCGTAAAATTCACAATTTGTAGAGTGCGTTTCATAGCCTATTTGTAATCAGATCGTAAAATTTAGAAGTGGATACATATGTATACGGTTATAATAGTAGACATACATATATAGTAGCCAAGAAAGTGGGAGATGTTTCAAATATACGCACGTTGACAAATTTATATTTTAAGCACAAGATGTTATCGTGAAAAATAAAGGTTTTTACGAAGTTAAACTTACCGACAACACCGAAATCGACTAACAATCTGAGGACATTGTACGGCAGCCAGCACAGGGCGAAGAGTACAGCAAGGAGCAGCAATATCCAAGCGATTCGCCTCCTCTCACGTACCAATCTGAAGCTCTACGAATAGAAGGTATCAGCGCGTCTACTGAGTTTAGATTGGATTAATCGTACGGCTAATGGATTCCGCGAGGATTAGCATAAGATAGATTTCGAACAATTACGGAACAAACGAAACGAGTCCGGTCAACCGCCCGATTAGAACCGATCGATTGTCGCATTTTGAATTACGTCGACTAGACGGATGATATTTTTTTTAATTAATGCACGATGAACCGATTGACTGCGTTACTAAAAAGTCATCGGTAAACATTTTGAAAGGTCTCGCACGTGTTATCGGAATAATTTTACAGAAAGGTATTCCACGCATAAAGATTATGTTATTAGCCTTTATTTATACGATGGAAGGTCACTAGACACAGGTGCACACGTGTATTCTTCAGCGATATCACGCTGCGGAAATTGCACAGCGTTACTCGCAAAGAGAAATCGTACATAGGTACATACAATACAATCTGACGAAGTTCATGGAGCTCGTTTGTAGTTTATTTGTAACTAATTTCTCGCACCGCGGCGCAGATGGTACTACGACGTGCGGAGAAAATGATCGCATTGGTATCACAAAATAAAATTATGCAAAGGATTAAATTCTATTGCAATTTACCTTCTTCTTCGTTAGTTTTAATTCAGAGCGGTATAATAAATTGTAGCTTATGGATCAAATTGCTTTCATCTTTTGTACATTGTGTCTTTTATCGACGAATCGATTAGCGACAAACTAAGAGAAGAAATGTCTTACATCAGGCGTAATTGCCTATTCTGTAAAATTTTATTATTTCCAAGTTATAATTAAAAAATTCTAAAATATAAAAGAAATTTTTTACCGCTTGTTTTTACCGCAAGGGAATTTTAATAAAGCTGTCATTAACATTGAATTTTAATATAAATCGTATTTAACACCTTTGAAATAATGAACGCGAATAGCATTGCGCCGAGAGAGAATAATATAAATGGCAAATTTCCCGTCATTGAACTGCAATTATCGGCGACGAGCTCAAGTACGGATTGGACGAACTTTAACAAACTAGAGTGGGATTTCTGTCATAAAGCATCTAGAATGACGCGATTCGATTAAACTCGATGAGAGGATATCTTTCGACAGACTTTCGCAATCGGTAGTTGTAAAATATAAAATAGATTTACGACAAATGATTCGCACTCACGCAAATTCAGATATCGTTGTATAAACGCGTTGTGTAATGGTTTTACATTTTTTCTACTTGAGCGATTACAATTATGTGCTTGATCGTAATATATCAATCATGCGATTGATATATTACGATACAAATAAACGAAATCGCAGATCTTTTTTTATTGGTAAAATAAAATAATTCTATTGCAATGAGAGAAAGAATGTAATATATATATATATATATATATATATACAGGGTGCGGCATTTATAGTGACGCGGGCATATTTTTCGGAAACGAAGTGAGATATCAAAAAATGTTTCAGACAAAAGTTGCATGGTTTCGAGGAGGCCACATGATAAAAATAAGGATTTGACCTTAAGTGGTCTTTTCAAGGTGAGGTCAATGTGGTCGATGTTTTCTTAAATGGAACTTCCCATTTTTTATTACATATTCTTATAGCTTATCCCGAGAGCTTTTCAAAACACTATAATAAAGTATTTTTTTATTAAGTACTTTTTGAGTTATTTTATATTTTAATCTGACATATTTTGATCTAAAAAATAAAATATCTCGTAAAATATTTAGTTTTCGATAATCTTACCGTAATACTTTTATGTACAGAATAATGAGACAAATCAATTAGTCTAAAGAAAAAAACAAATAATTGTTTTAAAAAATACATTGTAAATAATTACATACTTTTTCTTAAAAACAATTATTTTTTTTTTACTAATTGATTTGTCTCATTATTCTGTACATAAAAGTATTACGGTAAGATTATCGAAAACTAAATATTTTACGAGATATTTTATTTTTTATATCAAAATATGTCAGATTAAAATATAAAATAACTCAAAAAGTACTTAATGAAAAAATACTTTATTATAGTGTTTTGGAAAGCTCTCGAGGTAAGCTACAAGAATATGTAATAAAAAATGGGGAGTTCCATTTAAGAAAACATCGACCACATTGACCTCACCTTGAAAAAACCACTTAAGGTCAAATCCATATTTTTATCATGTGGCCTCCTCGAAACCATGCAACTTTTGTCTGAAACATTTTTTGATATCTCACTTCGTTTCCGACAAATATGCCCGCGTCACTATAAATGCCGCACCCTGTAAATATATACAGGGTGGTCCTCGTAACGGTCGCCACGATTTTTAAGGAACTTACAATAATCTGACATAAAAAAGTCATAAACAGAAATTTATCAGTTTCTAACCGGCAACAAATCGCAATAATAAAAATTGACCAAACATTTTTTTTTCCATAAAAAAGCAAGGTCACCTGCAATTTTTTAAATGGAACAGCCTACTTTTTATTGCATATTCTTGTAGCTTATTTCGAGAGCTTTTCAAAACACTATAATAAAGTATATTTTCATTAAGTACTTTTTGAGTTATTTTATATCTTAATCTGATATGTTTTGATATAAAAAATAAAATATCTCGTAAAATATTTAGTTTTCGATAATCTTGCCGTAATACTTTTATGTACAGAATAATGAGACAAATCAATTAGTGTAAGAAAAAAACAAATAATTGTTTAAAAAAATACATTGTAAATAATTATATACTTTTTCTTAAAAACGATTATTTTTTATACTAATTGATTTGTCTCATTATTCTGTACATAAAAGTATTACAGTAAGATTATTGAAAACTAAATATTTTACGAGATATTTTAATTTTTATATCAAAATATGTTAGAATAAAATATAAAATAACTCAAAAAGTACTTAATAAAAAAATACTTTATTATAGTGTTTTGAAAAGCTCTCAAAGTAAGCTACCAGAATATGCAAAAATATATAGGGTGTTCCATTTAAAAAAGTCAAGGTGACCTTGCTTTTTTATGGAAAAAAAAATGTTTGGTCAATTTTTATTATTGCAATTTGTTGCCGGTTAGAAACTGATAAATTTCTGTTTATGACTTTTTTATGTCAGATTATTCTAAGTGCCTTAAAAATCATGGCGACTGTTACGAGGACCACCCTGTATATATATATATATATATATATATATATATATATATATATATATATATATATTTTAGTATTATATTTATATCGTACAAAAAAATACGCTGTATCATTTGATGAATAAAGAGTCGCGCGAAAATATCTACTGCAAAACTGACAGCTTGATCATCAATGAACATTTCATGTTATTTAATGGTTATTGGACATCATATATTACAATAAAAACAATTTGATCTAACCTGCTGTGAGCTGGCGCTTCCCTCGACGGTGTCGCAGTCGAAGGGCGGTTTCCTAGAGCAGAGGGTGCGGCCCATCATCGAGTAGGACAGTATTACAACGAAACCTAAATCGTCCAAAATACGCAATAAGAAAGAGCGTTGTAAAAGAAGACGGAAACGAAGACAAATGACCGATTTTACAAGTCACGCGCCAAAATCACGGTGCTGGGATACAATAGTAAATGTGCAATTAATATCATTAAATGCCAAGGCTAAAATTTGTTATCGCACTAACTGATGACATCTAACTCTCAAAATGACAATTTCTTCATAGATAACAAGTTCGGATCTTGAGATGTTATATTGAGTTAGGAATGGGAGACAAAAATATGCGGAAGAAAAGCGTCGCTGGCGGTGAACGTGTTAAGAATATTCAGATACACTTGCAGGGGCCCCGTCGCTCTCCTTAAATCAATCAGTGAGGCGCAATTTGTTTTCGATTTACCTTCATAGCTGAAAGCATGTATATTTGTTTCTAGGCACGACGAAATGATTGAGTATTCAGGTTCGCGAGAAGTGACAAGCGAATATATATATGTATATCCGAGGTGATTTGAGATATTAAGAAATTTCTCTAACCCGTTATAAAGAAACGAGATGGAAGGCAGGACTTTAAATTCTTAAAAATTTTCTCGATAAATTAAAAGCAACGATCGTTTATAAATCTTACAGGAAATTGGGAAAATTAAAATTTTAAAGGTCATAAATTGATATCAAATTATAGATTATCAAATATAAATAATTTATATTATAATAGTTAATTAATACCACACAATAATACGCAATAACTGTCGGTGGTAATACGATGATAAAATAATGTATTTGACCTAATATCATGACCAACACATTCTCGTGTTAGTGCTTTCCCTCGTTCTATTTCTCGCATATAAAATTTGCTAGAAGCAATATAACCGATATCATTTTTCTTGCGATGAAGCCATGTAAAAAAAAAGAAAGAGAGAGAGAGAGAGAATATTTGTTATTATCATGAAAATTTACCTGGAATAGCGTAAACAAGAACGAAGTACGCAGTCCCGAAGATGTGCGCCCTGATGCCTAGTGGCCTAAAATCCTCCAAGCAAATGTAGAAAACCGGTGGTAGCCGCGAGATATCGTGAGAAAAATTTCCTATCCAGGAACCATGGAAAGTTATGTTGAAGAATTCCGTACTCGGATTGTGAAGAGTCATCTGCGGAAAGAGATGAAACTCGTAATAGCATGGCCAGTAGAGTGGACATAACACTGCCACTTCCATTTTGCAGTAGTTTTCAGTACCAAGTTCTCTCTTACGAAATACATTTCTGTCGTATCAAATGATAGCTTCCAATAATTCGTTATAAAATTTTCAAAAATTTTCTTTCTCAGATGCACATTTTCCATCCGATTAATTATTATTGCGCCACCATTGACGCGCTAAATAGATTGCGGATTGAAGAATTAGAATAATTAATAACCTTGCTCCTTGACGTGCACCTGATTAATTTAACTAATGAACATGCGAATGTTCATTTGCCTGCAAATCATTTGCATTCCGTTTTTCTCAGCAATCTTTGATCGTTTTGCGGTGTGCTTAGAATCTATTTGGCGATAGTAAACATGATACCATTCTTTAATCATTTTTGCAAACAATGCTTTGTATAATTGAAAGAATAGCCGCGATTATTATTTCAATTCTTAATTTATGCACTTTATTCTTTTTAGCTTTATAACAAAGATAGTAGCGAAATTTGGTGACTGATAAAGTTAATGATACTTTATTAATTGATGATACTTTATTAATTGCTTGAATTAATTATATTTTATAATTAGATTAAATGTCACTGCATTAGACATGAATTCATTCGATTATTGATTCTATTAAAGGTGTAAGTAAAGTTAATCAATTAAGCGGTTTATTTAACGTAAAAACGTTTAAACGTGAATGTGAAGGAAGGAATGCATCTTTTTTATCGCATCTTCTCAGCAAATAGCTAACCCTCTCCTAGACTATAGTTTCCAAACAGATAGCACTTACAATTAGTGCATTGTGGTTGTATCGCCGTTTAATAATCGATCCACTCATCCAAATGACGTCATGCTACATCCTCATTCACAAATGTCTTGTTGCAACGTATATACAGGGTGGCCCACGGAAAGTGTTACAAGCTAATAACTCTAAAAATATTTGTCAAATCAAAAAATTGTTCATGAGAAAGTTTCATGTTTTCGAGGGGCCTATCTAACTACGTAAACATAAAATGGCCCCCGCTCCCCATCTAAAGGGGGCGGGGGGTAACTTTAAAATTTTAAATGGAACCTCCCATTTTTTATTGCACATTCTTGTAGCTTATCTCGAGAGCTTTTCAAAACACTATAATAAAGTATTTTTCATTAAGTACTTTTTGAGTTATTTTATATCTTAATCTGACATATTTGATATAAAAAATAAAATATCTCGTAAAATATTTAGTTTTCAATAATTTTACCGTAATACTTTTATGTACAGAATAATGAGACAAATCAATTAGTGTAAAAAAAATAATTATTTTTAAGAAAAAGTATGTATTATTTACAATGTATTTTTTTAAACAATTATTTGTTCTTTTTTACACTAATTGATTTGTCTCATTATTCTGCACATAAAAGTATTACGGTAAAATTATCGAAAACTAAATATTTTACGAGATATTTTATTTTTTATATTAAAATATGTCAGATTAAGATATAAAATAACTCAAAAAGTACTTAATGAAAAAATACTTTATTATAGTGTTTTGAAAAGCTCTCGAGATAAGCTACAAGAATGTGCAATAAAAAATGGGAGGTTCCATTTAAAATTTTAAAGTTACCCCCCGCCTCCTTTAGAGGGGTAGCGGAGGCAATTTTATGTTTATGTAGTTAGAAAGGCCCCTCGAAAACATAAAACTTTCTTATGAACAATTTTTTGATTTGACAAATATTTTTAAAGTTATTAGCTTATAACACTTTACGTGGGCCACCCTGTATATAATACATATATATAAATTAGTGTATATTCAGTGTATATAATATATTCCTCATCTCTACAAAAATTTTGCTTTTGAGATTTTTTGTTTTCTTGAGATGTTCCGCATTGCACATTGACTTACGGGTTCAATGTCGGATTAAAGAAGAGATTCCAAGCAAATTGATCCTGAAATGAGATATCATGACAAGAGATTTTCAGGTATAAAATGGAATGACTTTATATTAATAAAATGTAGTCATCTAAATAATGCAGAATTTATATAAAGAAAAGCTCGCTATTATTGCATATATACATTTTCAAAAATGGAACTTTAATGTAAGCGTACTACGAGATGGTTCTCGTATTGCTCTCCCGAATCTGTGCATTGCCATCATATTTTCTCCGTTCGAAAGCCAATCGGTTTTATGATTCGCGAAGAGGGACTGCAGGAAAGAGAGTGGCTTATTTTGCCTTACGTTAACTATATTTTGCTGTACGTCCGAGCTATCGTCAGTCAAACGGAGTACGTGCACAATACGCCGCGGGTATATCGGGCAAAATGACTTCTCTGGAGAAACGGGAAATGCGGATGTAAGCATGGACGCAGCTTTGTGCGGAAAGGCGGTACTAAAGGTCGGGTCTAGGACTCTAGACCCGACCGATCCATGTTAGTACCGCCTTTCCGCACAAAGCTGCGTCCATGCTTACATCCGCATTTCCCGTTTCTCCAGAGAAATCATTTTGCCCGATATAGATTCTCAGGACTCTATACTGCGTTCACGGAGAGAACGACCTCGCTTTTCGTCCGGTTCGGTCAGATCCCGCCCGACCGACCGCCCATTTTGCCCTCTCTACGCTGCCAAAATTAGTCTTGCAGCTTTCAGATCCGGCTAGCCGAGAAAGGGGACCCTATTTATTTATAATAGTATTAAATTTTATTAATAATTTTTAGATTGCAAAAAGAGAAAATAAATATAATAGATATATCGCGATTTAATTAAAAAGAGTAATAAAAATCGATTAACAGAGAACAACTCAAGCTTTCAATATCATGACATTTCTTTCGAGCTTTATAGGCGGATCACATACGTAATACACGATCGATACGCATATGACATACGGCATTAAAGTAGCGCGCTGAAGTCTCTCACCTAATCCCCACTCCGCCCAAAGCTGCGCGAAGCGAGGTCGTTCTCTCCGTGAACGCAGTATAGTCGCGTCACGGCAACTTCGATTTGCGTTTCGCACGCTACGTCGATTTTAGCATGCCGCGTCGACTGCGTTTCCGTTTTGTAGAGTATGCACTTCCCTCGTCTTGTTTGAATTAGTTTCATCTAAACTATATTTGCCGAATTCTCTCCTCCCCTTCTTCGTACGAGCTTGTGAGCTTGTTAATCCATTATTTGCGTATCCGTCCAGAATACTTATCTTAATATTCGGCTTTCTCGCAAATATCTCTCCGATAATTTCGCGCACTTTCCGGTTTTCGATAGATGTTCTCATGTTCCATTGATTGTTTGAGAATGTTATCCCAAATTTCTATTTACGACGGACACACACAAGCCAGATGCGAAAGCTGGGGCGTTTATTATTTATACGAATATTTATACCAACTTCGCCGTAAAGCACAGATGTGTTGAATCTAATGATTGTGAATGTACACGTCATGGACAAGTACGTTCCCTTTTGGCTGACCAAAAAGAGATTTGCATATAGAAGGATAAATACATCCCAGCGGTGCGATAGAGCCGCAAAGTACGGCCGCCTACGAGATCCCGTCTCTCCCGAATGAATCAAAATACATCCCAATTCGCGTGTGTATCATTTATACTCCTCGTGTGGGTAGATCCGCATTAGCCATCGGGACGATTCTTCTGGCATTTTGCTTGTAAATCCATTTTCACGATCGGTATCGTACAACAAAAAATTCCAAAGTTTATAACTATTGTATCGCGTTATAAATATTCTTCATAACTCCACAAATAACAAATACACAATTTTATACATTATCCCAAAATAAAAATAATATTAAAAAATGCTTCAATAAAATATTATAAATTCTATTTTCATCATTTTTGTCAAGCGAAAGATATTGCTATGTGCGGACATAATGTAGGCGAATTTATGGGCTATTTCATATTCTCTTTGTGGCAAATGTCGATATGCTCATCAATTAACGCATGGAAGTTCAATATATCAACCAAGATTTCACTTACTCCTCTGAGAATGGGAGCGAAGATAGTCAAGGCTACTAGCCAGAGAGCGACGATAACGAGTACGGTGCTCTTACGATTGAATACACGGCGGAACGCCATGGGACTCCTTATCGCTAGATATCTGTCAATACTCATGGCTGTAATGGTGAATACCGAGGCTGCAACCGCAACACCTACGAACACAAGTTAAATTATCTGGTCAGGAGATGGAAATTTTGAGTACCATTGTCGCGTTTCCTCAATCAGTCACATCCTCGCTCGCCTAATCTAATTTCGGTAACGTGTGAAGCGGACCATGTTAATCAAATCGCTACTAAAAGAGAGACAATTGCTCTAGTAATTTATTCTTAATGAAATTTTATTTTAATTTAAAAATTCATTTTTATTTTAGTCACTTTTTAGCTGCGAGTGTTTAATTCAAAAGAGCTTTAACTTGTTGCTAATTTTTAATGTTCTTCTCTTGAATCGTTATGTATTGTAAATTTTAACTTTATAGTCTCATTCATACGTTTTATGGAACATTCATGAAATATTTTGAACATAACAAACGTGTAAAACATCAATACCTATACGTATATCAAGAGACACGGTAGTGTCTCGCGCCAAATCACGCGTAGCAGCAACGAGGCACTCCGAGTATCTATACGCGAGTCGGCTAGTTGAGAGTACCTCAATTATCGTTTTCATTAATAGCGGCTGAAGCGATCAAGTTTCTACTAGGCTTAAACAGTAGATTGAGTTCAAATTATATAATAAAAGTGTGTTTACTCTTCCTTCAATTGTTTTATAAACAGAGAAATTGCAATACAAACTTAGTCCAGTAAAATAGTATCAAAAACACCGAATATCTACAAAACGGATAGACAAGCCAATTTTCTGAGGGTGAGTAGAAGGTCATAGGAGATGCCCGAATTCACAAAGTTCCAACAAAATTTCCCTGTGCGTCGGCGGCCATCTTCAAAATAGGGGTAAGTTTGGATATCTCGGCTCCTATTGGTCGAATCTTTTTCTTTTTTTTTAATTTTGTAGGAAAAAATATTTGCTACAACTTTTGTTTGAAAATTTTTTTAATAGCTGTCAAGGAAAGAAAGTTACAACCAAAAAAATGCCGTCAATTTGGGGTTGAACATTTTTATTGACAATTATATTGCCCCCTGTTAGTTTTATCAAAAAAATGTTCAAATAAAACTTGTAGAGGACTCACTTCTCTACAATTTTCGTATATTCGCTTTTGCGGTGACTCAAAAAATACCAGAGATAGAGGGCGCCAAAGTTGACTGTGTCTAGTAAATGCTATTTTTCGTGGGGAAAATTCGCGATTTTATTGTGAATTGTCGTACATTAAAACTCTTTTCCACACCACCACTAAAGTAGAGATTCAGGCGCATTTTTTTTTTAAATAGGCGTAGGTTTGGATATCTCGGCTCCTATTGGTCGAATTTTTTTCCTTTTTTTTGTGGGGATATCACATAAAAAAAAATGCGCCTAAAACTCTACCTCAGTGGTGATGCGGAAAAGAGTTTTAATGTACGACAATTTGCAGCCCATTTGCAGGTGGAGCCGTGATTTTGAATAATTACCAATTATATTTAATAAATTGCAATATAATCAAAGTAATAAGGCGTATAACTAAAATAGTTATTTTATAATTAATTAAATGGATACAATAGTAAAATATACACATCTAACGCTTTGTGATATATTTATAAAAAATTATGTAAGATGATATAAAATAAACAATCATATATGTATACATTCTAATAATCATATATATTCTTAAAAATTTAATAAAAAAAAGATAATATAAAACAAAAAACAAAATTCTAAAAAATTCATACAAAAATTAAAAACTAAAATTTTATACAAAACATCAAAAATTAAAAACTTATGCGAAAATTAAAAATTAATAAAAACTAAAAAAATAAAAAGAATTTTTGTTAAAAAATCTTGGCGTTGCTAACAATAAATTTTAAAAGATTAAAAGATGAGAGAGAGAGAGAGAGAGAGAGAAGAGAGAGAGAGAGAGAGAGAGAGAGAGAGAGAGAGAGAGAGAGAGAGAGAGAGAGAGAGAGAGAGAGAGAGAGAGAGAGATTGATTGATTGATTGATCTTTATTAGCTTCCTCAGCTATTTGTAATACAAATCTAGTTTACATTAATTACAATATACTCCTTTAACATTCGCTTAAACGGCACAATTCTTTCATTCCGCTTTATTTCAGCTGGCAAGGCGTTATACATTTTTACTCCTTCGTAAAACATACTCTTTTGCGCACTCCTTGTTCTGCGATATTTTATTGCAATATCCCCAGCTTGTCGTGTTTGCCTTTCACTCTCATTTCCCACAATTTCTAATCTATTTCTTAATTGCTCCGGTAACATGTTCCTTAAAATCTTAAAAATAAATATACACACATTATAATATAGCCTCTGTTTTATGGACATAAACTGCAGCGCATGCAGCATACGCTCCACTTTGGTATGTCTATCACATTGCAATATGATCCTCATGGCCCGGTTTTGTGCTTTTTGCAATTTACTCAGCTGTGTTTCTCCCATATCAATTAACAGCGTCGCACAATACTCAAAGTGAGGTGCTATAATTGTCTTATATACAATACATCTAGTGTATGCCGATATATAATTACCTATTCTATTCAAAAAACTCGTTTTTTTCCCTATTTTCTTTAGCATATAATCACAGTGGTCCTTAAATCGTAGTCTATCGTCAATAATTATGCCTAGATATTTCATTATTTCCACACGTTCAATCTCAGTTCCATCCAAACATTTCAATGTTATATTACCTCGCAGTTCTTTTCTTATACTTCTAACAATCATATATTTCGTTTTTCCTGCATTCATTTTTAACTTATTTATATTCATCCACTCTTCTACTATAGTAAATGCCATATTCATTTTGCTCTCTAATTCCGCGCTGCTTTCTCCAGTTACATATATTAACGTATCATCTGCAAACATTTTCATATTACATCCTTCTGGACAGATTTTTATTATATCATTTATATATACTATAAATAACAAAGGTCCTAATACAGATCCTTGCGGTACTCCATATTCTGTGGTCATTAATTTAGACCATTTATTATTAAATTGAACCTGTTGTGTTCTATCCTTTAAATATGATCTTAACCATTCTATAACCATTCCCCTAATTCCATATTGATATAATTTCTCTAATAATCTTTCTCTATCTATTGTTTCAAAGGCTCGCTTAAGATCCATGAAAATTACCCCTACCATTTTTGCCTCACTAACTATCAATTTCCATTCATCAATGACTGTTTGAATCGCTGTTTCACACGAATACTGTTTTCTAAAGCCCGACTGATGTTCTGTTATAATACAATTATCTTCCAAATACGTTTCAATTTGCTTTTTAACTACTAATTCTAACACTTTTTCAAATATTGGTAACATATTTATAGGCCTAAATTTACTTGCTTTTCTAGCTTTCTCTACTTTTGGAATCGGTATTATTGTAGACGTTTTCCAACCTTTTGGACAGCAACCTTCCTTCAAGGAATTATTTATTATATCAACAAATTCCTCTTTTATTACGCAAAATACTGCCTTTAATATATCGCTAGTTATTCCCTCCTCTGTACCTTTCTTTTTCGGTAGTCCCATAACAATTTCCTGTAAATGCTCTATACTAATCATTTCAAAATTTTCCATAATTCCCTCGTTTTCAATAACATAAATAATTCTTTTACATGCATTCCCAGTTTTACTCCCATTTATAGATTTTACTATACTATTAATACTTTGTATATAATATAAATTAAATTTATCTGCTATATTGCATCCTTCAGTGCCGTCTAATATTTCAAAATCTATATTCTCTACTTCCCTCTTACCCCCTGGTTCGCCTCTAATTATTTCTTTTAGTGTTTTCCACATAGATGTAGGATTTTCTTTATTAAGATCTATCATATTTTCATAATATTCTTTCTTCTTTGTCCTAATTAATTTAACTACTGTATTTCTTTCAATTTTAAATTGCAACCAATTTTGTTCCGTGTCAGCATACAATGCCTTCCTATATGCCTCATCCCTTTTAGCCGCTGCTTCTCTTATTTCATCCGAAAACCACTTTTTCCCTTCCCATATTCTCGGAATTTTAAAATTTTTTCTAGGTGCTGTGGCGTCCAACGCATTTACTATACTATCAACAAATTTCTTCGCTCTCACACTGATATTCATATCTTGGTTTTTCTCTAATTTATTTTCCACTAATTTAATAAATTCATCTATATTAAACTCTCTATAATTCCTAACACTAAGTTCTCTGTATTTATTATCAAATTTATTCGCATTCAGTTCAACTTTTAGCCACGCATGGTCCGTTATTTTAGGTTCATGCATTACCTGCATTTCTATTTTATTATTAGCAAAAATTAAATCTATAATTGTTTTACTATCTTTCGTAATTCTCGTCGGTTTATTTACATATTGTTTCATGCCTAAGCTCAACATTGTCGTTTGTAACTTCCTTGTATAAAACGAATCTAACATAATATCTATATTAAAGTCTCCTATTATCATACATTCTCCCCGTATTATTAACTCTTCTATTATATCCTCCAGAAATCTCACGAAATCACCATGCGATGCACTCGGTGAATGATATATTACCATTATTATTCCTCTATACAATTTTTCTTTCACCTCAATCGCAGCACACCAACAATTCGATTCTAATTTTTTTACTAATACTATTTCATATTTAACATCATCCCTTATATATAAAACAACCCCTCCTGTATTTCTATTTTCAGCATCGCATCTAATTATGCTATAACCTGGTACGTTCACTTCACTGTCTTGAATTTCAGCAGTCAATCTTGTCTCTGATAACGCTATGAATGCCGGATTTATTTTCTTCATAATCTGATGTTGTATCTCATCTTTATGCGCCATCAAACTTTGCGCGTTTGTATACAATATTATTTCCGCTTCCTTCTGTAGTTGCTATTTTGCATCTTCCCAGCCGGCCCTCCTCTTCTCCTCTTGTATCGCCCTTTTAAATGTTGGACATTCTGGGCTAAGGGCGTCGTGTTCATCACTTATCTTCAGGTTGTATGTTCGAATTTTAAACATACAATTTACACATTTTTTCTTTGTTGCCGTACATTCAATCGCTTTATGATTTCCCGCACATTTGTGGCATGTTTCATCTCGCGTACAATTTTTTGCAATATGATAGTATCCCCAGCATTTAAAGCATCTTTTAACATTAATGTGATTGAATATAGGACATTTTCTCCATCCTACATTTAGTTTCTCTTTTTTCAAAATCAATTCATGCGTTTCTTCATCTACTTCAATTATTATCGAACTTTCTTCTTTTTCTCTTCTTCTAAGTTGATTATTTCTTTTTTCTTTAACTATTTTCTTCACTATTCGCATTTGGAATCCATCATTTATTGCATCAATTCTATTCTGCTTCTTGATTGTAGTTATTAAGTCATCATCATCCAATCTCATTTTTTCTTCGCTGACATTGATAATTTTTATTTTTGGCTTCATCTGCGGTGATTCCGTAACTTTGAAATTTTCTCCTAGTTTGTCCTGCACTGTGGCTTTCAACGTTTTCATTTCTTCTCCAGTTTCACAACCCATGATCACTGTCCCCTTGCTTCCTTTTTTTAGCTTCGTTATTCCCATCGCCATGTTTTTGATATCTACCTTTTCTTTTATCAATTTTTTTGTAACTTCACTCTCTTGTTGAATCTTGGGTTTGATAATTATAACATTCTCTTTCTTTTTCTCTTTAATCGCTTCACTATAGCTCCTTTGTATTTCTCCTGTTGATCCACATACTTCTCCCTGTATCATTCTTTTCAACTCTTCTAGCAGTTCCTGCTTAACATTTCCCAATTCTTCTCGAACTATTTCCTTGACCATCATTTTAATTTCCTTCTTACATGCTGTTTCATCTTTTATTTCTTTTACAATTTTTACCAGCCAATCTATTTTTACGTCAATAGTCGATGATCCACTCGCTCCTGATATTCTATTTCCACTACTTGGCGTCGTAAACGAACCTGTAGATCCTGTAGATCCTAGCCTGTCCCTGCCGCCCAAGGCCACTGCCGATGCCTTCTTCATATCTGCTTCACTTTCAATTGTAAATCTGTCAAATGGGCCAGAACACGGTACCAATTCTTGATTTTTATCGTAAATCCTATGCTTGCTTACACATCCTGGATGGTAAAACAGCTTAATACGATTCACCTGATAGCAAGACTTGCATGTCACCACCTGATTTTTTATTGTTTTTTTACATGCCGAGCATCGATATTCAGCATATTCATCGTCCATGCCGATAATTATCGGCCGAAACCGCTAATATCAGCGTAAGCGATCAATCACCTCTGTTCCACTGTCACACGTCAGCACTTTTGTGTCCACCTTTAATGTCTACCTGTCGTGTGAGACTTTGGTGTCCCAGACAGGAAATGCACTTCTCACGCCCACAAATCAGCATATTAGGATATTATTATCCCGGCTAGATAACACTCATGGCTAATGCCGGTCTATGCCGCTATGACTTGAATAACTTTCTATCACTCCCCGTAACTATTTAACCGTTTAAAAGTTATTACTTTTGCGGAGCGATGTTTGACACGTCTTCTCCACTGCAGAGAGAGAGAGAGAGAGAGAGAGAGAGAGAGAGAGAGAGAGAGAGAGAGAGAGAGAGAGAGAGAGAGAGAGAGAGAGAGAGAGAGAGAGAGAGAGAGAGAGTGAGTGAGTGAGTGAGTGAAGCAGGGGGAAGGAGAGAGAAATAGTTATAACAATTCAATGTATGTATATATATACAGGGTGTAACTAAATAAACGCATATGGACAACACTATCAGATACAGAACAACAATTCAAATCGAAAAGTCCTAAATCATTTCTTGATATGAACTTTCTTTTCGTTGTTATGTGATGTTAAAGTTAGCTAATCAGTGCCTGTCTATACAGCAGAAAGCCGTCTCGCTACTCCGACCCCCCTCGTACCTTCTCTGTTTTCCGTTGTAGACAGGCGCTGATTAGTTAACTTTAACATCATATAACAACGAAAAGAAAGCTCAGATCAAAAAATGGTTCAGGACTTTTCGATTTGGATTGTTGTTCTGTATCTGATAGTATTGTCCATATGCGTTTGTTTAGTTACACCCAGTATTGATATAAAAATAACAAAATAATCAGATTTTTAATAGGCTTAATTGATAGCTTGGTTCCATTATGTATGACAAATATGTTCTTTTTTTTCCTCCAAATGTTTTATGAACAAAGACTATCAGACAATACAGTCGGTACGGTCGGTACATACATATATGTATACATATACATATACATGTGGGCTTGTCAGGATAGCCCGTGTATAGGACGAGATGATATAATTCGAATTAAACAGATAAATAGACAAGGAAGGCGAATGTTTTTATTGCGAACGATTTATTTGCGAGGATGTTGTCGCCTATTGCCCGTGTCGTATCTGTTATTGCCGATATCGCTGGGTTCTCGGTCCGAGGTTCTTCTTATTGTTCTTACGACGAGGAATCTTTTTGATCTCCCTGAGACTCCGAAATCGCGAATATTTATATTCTTTCTGCGCTAAGTGTATCCCCGCTCCCCGAGGTCGAACCAATCGCCGGGCAATAAATAACAAAGATTTGATTTGCTAATTTGAACGTTCAAACGTGCGCTATGTCTCGAATCGAGCTCTCGTCGTTATACAATATCAATAAACAAATAATAACGTCCCGGACAAAACGCTAAGTCAATATATATATATATATAAAATTATATGCCTACATACATATAATACATACAGATGATTTTTTACCATATTATAAGCGGCGAATGCTCTTAGTGCCATCTCTATATTAAAGATAGAAAACGTACATTTTTCTGACGATGGAGAAGACCGGGACGTTTCTTAAGTGTAAATTTCGTGTTTCGAAGTGTTCGTGTTGGGAAGTTCTAAAGACTGTGCGAAAAGCATTTTACTTGTTTTGTTTTCCCGCGCATTAAGTGCGTCACTAATATAGGCGACATAGAAATCGATACGCGATCGATATCGCCGCCTGGCGAATTATCTCATGTATTATTCTCACGCTATCGACTAAATCTCTCTCTTAAGCCAGCAACGGTCGGGTAAGCACGTGTCTTTCTTTCTCTCCGCTAATAGCCTAAATCATAACAGGTTATGGGCCCAGAACGGTTACTCATTTTAAATAATGTATATTGGAATCGAGTCCGTTGAAGATTAGAGTAAGAGAGCGTATTATCAGGAGATAATAAGGGACTATAAGTGCCAAAAGTGAAAACATGCAGCAAGTAATAATTCGCGAGAAGCAAGTCAGCCTAGCGACACGTGGCAACGGTCATGGCAGAGGTCGGCATGCAAAATTTAGGCCAAATCGAAAAATTGATAGGCCGGGAAAATTACGGGACGTGGAAATTCGCTATCCGAGCGTGCTTAGAAGCCGAAGACTTGTGGGGATGCATACTTGGAGAAGAGGCGTATCTGATGGATACAAAGAAGATGACGAAGGCGAGGGCGAAGATCGTCGTAGCAGTACAAAAACAAAATTACGGGCACATGCAGAGCGCGGAAACACCGAGACAAGCATGGGAGAACCTTAGGAATGCGTTCGAAGACAAAGGGCTCACACGGAAAGTAGGTCTTTTACGCACTCTAACCTCAACCAAGTTACAAGATTGCAATTCCGTAGAAGAGTACGTAAACACAATAACAACGACGGCTCATACTTTGAAAGAACTCGAATTCGAAGTCAAAGAAGAAATGATAGGAGCCTTGCTACTATCCGGACTCCCCGATGAATACAAGCCCATGATTATGGGCGTAGAAAGTTCCGGTACAATCGTAACAGCAGACGCAATCAAGGTAAAACTACTCCAAGAGGTCAAATACGACGGAAAACAAACAGGAGAGGCGGCATTATACTCGAAGGCGAGAGCAACACGTAAAAAGGGACAAGAAAGGACAAAAAGCAGGTGCTACGCATGCGGCAAGATCGGACATTTCGCAGCCAAGTGTCGTAACAAAATGAAAGACGAGACCAAGGAAAAGGATGGCTCGACACACAGGGTATTCGCGACATTCGCAAACCGAGCAAGTGCGAAAAGTGATGAGTGGTATCTCAATTCCGGAGCATCAACGCACATGACAGGCTGGGTGGACTGTCTGAAAGAGACAAAGAAGTGCAACAAAACCATAACAGCAGCAAACCACGGCCAATTGAAAGCAGTAGCGCGTGGAACAGCAGAACTCGAGGTCGCCGTGAACGGAACCGAAAAGATCATTCGCGTTGAAAATGTATTATATGTTCCAGGATTAGCCGCAAACTTGCTCTCTGTAGATGCAATAGTACAGAGAGACTACAAGGTCAACATCACCAAAAACGGGTGCACCATACATGATGCAGACAGAGACCTGGTCGCAGTAGCCAAACCGCACGGAGGAGTGTACAGGCTGTGCAAAGTTCCGGAGACAGCCTTTGCTACGATAGAGACGGAACAGCGAGGAGGCGTCTGGCATAGACGCATGGGGCATCTCGGCAGAGGAGGAATGAAGCAGCTAACCAAGGGCCCCGCCAAATCCATAAGAGGCTTCGAGACGACGAAAGAAGAATGCGACATATGCGTAAAAGGCAAACAAAGTAGAAAACCATTTAAGTTTAGTGGTAAGCGAGCGCGCGTACCTTTAGAATTAATACACTCGGATATTTGCGGACCTATGTCCACGGAATCGTTAGGCGGTGCGAAATATTTTATAACCTTCATAGAAGACTATAGTCGTAAAAAATTTGTTTACTTTCTGAAACATAAAAGCGAGGCAGTCAAAGCATTCAAAAATTTTAGAGCGTATGCTGAAAATAAATTAGAAAGAAAGATAAAATCGATTCGAACGGATAACGGCCGCGAATACGTAAATAAAGAGTTCAAAGATTTATTACAATCATTAGGAATAGCGCATCAAACGACAGTTCCATATAACCCTCAACAGAATGGCTTAGCCGAACGCGCGAACCGTAGTATTGTAGAGCGAGCTAGGTGCATGTTAATAGATGCAAACCTGCCGAAAGCTTACTGGGCTGAAGCGACGTCCACGGCGGTTTATTTGCTCAATAGAAGCCCAGCTAGTGCATTACGAGGAAGAACCCCGGAGGAACTGTGGAGCGGAAGAGAACCTAATATAAAACATCTACAAGTATTTGGCAGCAAAGCCTTAGCATACGTACCACGAGAAAAGAGAGACAAGTGGGATTCAAAGGCGCAAGAGCTAATATTCATCGGTTACAATGAAAATACCAAAGGATACCGGTTGATCGACCCAAGGACAAAGAAGATGACCGTAAGTAGAGACGTTGTATTTCGTGAAGGTCATTACAACAAAGTTTCAGGAAAGAATAAAAGGACGCAGGAAGCCGCAATCTACCAATTAACCGAAGAATTACAAGAGGAACACGAACAAGCCGAAAACATTGATTCAGATTCCTCAGAGGAGCAAAACGATGAGAGCGAAAACCAAGAGGATGTTTTCCTGGAAGCTGACGGAAATATCGAAGAAGCTCAAGAGCCCGCACAGGAAGAGCGAGCTGAACAACCGGGCGAACACCGAATACAACAAAACGAAGCTGCGCCTAGGAGATCCGAACGCAAATGGAAACCAATAAACAGACCAGGGTACGTGGCATACATGGCATCGGAAGAATATACGGTTGACCCAAGTACAGTAGAGGAAGCAATGGCCAGCTCGGAACGTCAAAACTGGATGAGGGCAATGCAAGACGAAATACATTCATTGCAAAAAAATAACACGTGGGACGTAGTGGATCAACCACCTAGAATAAAGCCACTAGCAGCCAAATGGGTATTTAAGAAAAAAACTAACCGAAACAGGAGAAACACGATACAAAGCACGATTGGTGGCAAAAGGCTGCGCACAGATAGAAGGAAGAGACTACAGCGAAGTCTTCTCACCAGTGATAAGGTATGAAACTATAAGATATCTTTTAGCCACTGCAGCCAAAAACGGATGGGCGATAAGTCATTTGGACGTAGTGACAGCTTACCTGAATAGCGAACTAAAAGAGGAAATCTACATAACACCACCAAAAGATATCCTCAAAACAGAGAACGAGAAAAAGGTTTGGAAGCTGAAAAGAGCAATGTACGGATTAAAACAGAGCGGACGAGCGTGGAACGACACAATAGACAAGAAACTAAAAGAATACGGAATGCGCAGACTGAACGCGGATCCATGCGTATACATGAAGAAAGAACAGGACAAAATCCTAATAGTCGCCGTGTATGTAGATGACTTATTAATCCTTGGCAATCACAATGGTGAACAGAAAAGGTTAAAGAAATTGCTGAATCAATTTTTTGAAATGAAAGACCTAGGAGAAGCAAAATACTTCCTCGGCCTAGAGATCCACCAAAATAAATTAAAGGGCAAAATAAAAATCACGCAAGAAAATTACATAACACGGACACTCAAGAAATTCGGAATGGAAGACTGCAAACCTATTGGAACTCCAGCAGATCCAAACGTCAAGCTGACGGAAAGCGACGAGGAGCGCAATAAACCGGCCGACGACGACTTCAGAACCCAGTACCTTGAGGCGATAGGCTCATTACTTTACATAAGTCAAATCATTCGACCGGATATAGCGCAATCGGTGAATGCAGTTAGTAGTTTTTGTAAAAATCCCAAGAAAATACATTGGACAGCCGTAAAGCGAATTTTTCGATATTTAAAAAATACCGCGAATTATCACCTTAAATATAGTAAAAATAATGGCAGCGACCTTATAGGTTACAGCGACGCCGATTGGGGCAATGATAAACGCGACAGAAAATCTATAAGTGGCTGCGTTTTTATGTTAAATGGAGGAGCCATTATTTGGCATAGCAAAAAACAGCGCACGGTAGCGTTATCCACAGTGGAGGCAGAATACATAGCGCTAGCCTTCACTTGTCAGGAAGCTATATGGCTAAGAAACCTTTCGCACGAAATCACAGAAATAGCTAAAGAAACGTTAGAAATTAAGTGTGATAACAACGGAGCGATAAATTTGTCAAAGAACAATTGTAATCACCAACGCACTAAACATATTGATATACGCCATCATTTCGTACGGGAGATACTTACACAAAAGCATGTAAATATAACTCACATACCCAGTGACGAGATGACGGCCGATATATTGACTAAGCCTTTGCCAAAACCACAACATGTAAAATTAGCGAGTCGATTGGGACTAAACAGCGCATAAACAAAATGTAAAATACTTTCGAGGGGAGGTACGTTGGGAAGTTCTAAAGACTGTGCGAAAAGCATTTTACTTGTTTTGTTTTCCCGCGCATTAAGTGCGTCACTAATATGGGCGACAGAAAAATCGATACGCGATCGATATCGCCGCCTGGCGAATTATCTCATGTATTATTCTCACGCTATCGAATAAATCTCTCTCTTAAGCCAGCAACGGTCGGGTAAGCACGTGTCTTTCTTTCTCTCCGCTAATAGCCTAAATCATAACAGTTCGAAATTGAATTAAAGGCGAGGGAAGACGAGGCGCCTTAATCAAAATTTAATTTAAGGCGATAGGAGATACGGCTCGGCCGATCGATAATTTCTGAGAATTCGGGATGAAAGAGATGACCGCTTTCGATGCAGTCGGTCTTGCTCTAGCTTATCGGGAGCTACGAGCCTTTCGACACTCCGAGCCTATCACTGCGCTTTAAACTGGCATCAGTGGCGCCCAATCAGGGGCTGCCAGCCCCCGTCAATCAAAAAACTACCGCGAATCTTTCCTATCATAATTGTCGCTCCCTTAAGACAAAGGAAAGTGAATCATACGTTCTGGATCCTTCTAGAAGGATTCAAGATTATAAAAGAGGCGCGCACAAGGCGCGGCCGGCTCTTGACAAAAGGTAATCGACGCGTACACGTAGTTCTTCTCGCGCTGCTCGGCTAAGTTCCGTCGCGACAGTGAATCCAGTGCGCTTTCGCGGCCCGCGATCCACCGATTCTCTGTGCGGTCTTATCGTTCGACAGTGCGGTCTCCTCGTACGAGATTATCCCTCCGTTGCTTGCGGAAATATTAGATATAATTTCATTAAATTGTATATTGTCAAGTCGCTCGTCTCTCCGACGGTTCCACGTCATCCTTATTCATCGAGATCAAATATCGCGGCGCTCCTCACTCTCGCGTCCATCTCTCTCTCGCTAACACGAAGTTTGTATTGCAATTTTTCTGTTCATAAAACAATTGGAGGAAAAGTAAGCACACTTTTATTATATAATTTCAACTCATCTACCGTTTAAGCCTAGTAGGAACTTGATCGCTTCAGCCGTTATTAATGAAAACGATAATTGAGGTGCTCTCAACTAGCCGACTCGCGTATAGATACTCGGAGTGCTTCGCTGTTGCTACGCGTGACTTGGCGCGAGATACTACCGTGTCTCTTGATAATGTCGAATTTAAGCAATTACGACGTTAATATTTTATACTTTATACAATCAGTCTTTCTGCCCGTGCATAATGCATGTCGTTTCAAATCATAATTTCCATAAATCTTCATTCCATTAATATTGCGAAAACTGTTTTTAGAGCAGAGTGCTTTCTGATTTCCTTCACCTACTTTTCCATTCCTTGTTCTTTCACGTGTGCATGCATGAACGGTGATAGCATGTCTGGTTATGATAATAATGACTTGTATAACAAACATGAAATATGAACGTGAGTTGAATTTTAGATGCTAGAACACAAACTGTCAAAGATAGAGAGAGAATTTCGCCAACATTGCATTACTTGAAATTACATACGTATGGAATTCCGTGTATACGTTCTATCTGGATGACAGGAGAAATAAATCAGTTTGGCGAGGATATATTTGAAACAACTTGCTCTCTTATCGCGACAAGAATCGTTATTCTTTTTTAAATTTTCGTCTACATTAAAAGCAACTGGTTGTGAAAGTCTCGAGGCAAAGAAAAATGCTAATAGACGCTTCGAAGAAATGCGAATATGCGTAACTTATTTGGCGCTTTACACCAGGATACACGAGTGTAAAAGACGGTGATATTATTTCAGATGAAAATATAACGAGAGTTTTTGTCATTGGATGCTGGGGAAATGTTTCGGTATTAAAACCAAACGCGTTCTGCAAAACAGAAATCTATTACTATAGAACGATACACAATTGAGTTTCTTACGTAGATACCCGAGTTATCTGATAAATATTCGACGTGATAATCACGACACGATCGAAGCAACGATAAAATCAGCGTACAATTTTTGTCGAATTGATATGATTTTTTTTACGATAGAGTAATATGCAATAGAAGTTTGCTTGTTATTTCCAAGCCTATGTAAATGTTTAAAAAAATATTAAAATGTAGCATACTGACAAAAAATACGCAATGCATAAAAGTGATAAAATCAATAACAGTACACCGTCGCGAAAAATGAAACAATGATTAGTAATAATCGCGAGAGATTTAAAGTGTGATCAGATCGAATAAAAATGATCGATTATTTTTTTGAGAATTTTTTAAACATGAAACATACTCACCCTGGAGATAAGAAGAGAGTTTGCACATGAGTTCACCGTGACTCCATGCCATCGACACGGCCTGGCTGACAGCAACCGGCATGCATATAATGGTGACCAATAAATCGGCGACAGAAAGATTTACCACAAAGTAGTTTGTAACACTGTAGGAAGAGATATTTTTTCTTTATTTTTATGCAAATACAAAAACTATGACTTATAATATATATATTCAAATATATTAACAAACTTGAAGCTCGATTATATACCAGCTGTAACATTTTTATTTCATATTTTTTAACAATATTATATCAATTAAGTAATATATTCTTACTTGTATTTTTGAATATATATATATATATATATATATATATATATATATATATATATATATATATATACAGAGTGTCCGGTAAAGATTGTGCTAACGCTCGTGAGCGGCTAGAGCACAGTAAACTGAACAGAAAAGTCCTGTAACATTTTTTTATATAACGCTTAATAAAGGAGTTATTATTGAGTAAAATCTGGTCAATTAGCGCCGATTTTTAGCCGGACGCACGTCGGTGAGCCGCCCGCCTGATAGTATGCGGCGGCGCACACTTTACAGCGCGGGGCTCACTGACGTGCGCCCGGCTAAAGGTTGGCGCTGATTGGCCAGACTTTACTCAATAATAATTCCTTTATTACGCGTTATATAAAAAAAATGTTACAGGACTTTTCTGTTCAGATTACTGTGCTCTACCCGCTCACGAGCGTTGGCACAATCTTTACCGGACACCCTGTATATATATATATATATATATATATATATATATATATATATATATATATATATATATACATATATATATTGTTGCGTCCGCGCGTCGACTTCGATAATACTCGAACACGCGCGACACAAACGGCACTCGCGTACCGCGATGTAAATGATTAACGCTCTTTTAAAGGAACAAAAGGAACTTTAATAATAACACAGAACACACAATTGAACAAGGAACACAGAACGGGTAATAACGGTAATCGTATCTCAAATATGTCCGCCCGGAATGACATCCGTCGCGAGACTCTAGATCAGTGCTCGGAGATAGTTGCCCTTTTCGGGCCGATTCCGTGGCTCACGCCTATTGCCCCCCACTCACCGCTCGTGCGTTAGCGACGAGTCGCCAGGTACGCGTAACTAAGGAGCGCGACGTTTTGTCTCAGGAGCGTCCGTATATAAGAATGCCCAAATATAATAATAAGACAATACTTTTCTATAAATAAAAGTTTTTCTTCAATATTTTATATCAATGAAATATAAAATATTGAAGAAAAACTTTTAATTTTGAGAATTTTCGCCGTGCATTTAGAAAAGTATTGTCTTACTATTATATTTGGACATTCTTATATACGGACGCTCCTGAGACAAAGCGTCGCGCTCCTTAGTTACGCGTATCTGGCGATTCGTCGCTAACGCACGAGCGGTGAGTGGGGGTCAATAGGCGTGAGCCACGGAATCGGCCCGAAAAGGGCAACTATCTCCGAGCACTGCTCTAGATGGCCGATCTCTCCCAAGATGTCCGCCGTTGTTTTACAACAACGCTTAGCAACGTTCTCCCGGAGACGAATACAGCAGATTCCTGAATAACCGCCTTAAGCCGGTGTCACACTACGCATTGCGGACGCGGATCGGATCCGGATTGCGAATCACTGGATTCGAACTTTCCGTTCACACTACGGATCCAGTTTGAAGTGTGCGCACTATATGTTATTTGTTGTATGTGACAAAATGTCCATGGTAGAAAATTATTTTAAGAAATTTATGAAAAATAGAAAACTGAGTGCTTGTCTTTTGTTATTAATTATGGCTCTTACCAACTTATAGCTTCATACTTATATGCATCTGTGCTATTTTATATCCAGAAGATATAAGAAAATAGATCTAAAACGAATGTTCAGTCGATTGAACGCGAGAAAATCCTTTATCTTGTAAAATGAATCAGGCTGAATGATAGAAAATGAAAAACGATAGAATATATATATATATATTCATTGATATATATATACATATATATATATATATATATATATATATATATATATATATATATATATATATATATTATTATTATTGGATAAATCCGTTCGGCGGTATTCTTCAATATTAGTGTCCCATAATAAAGGACGCTGTCTCACCATTTCGATTAACGTACATTCGATATCTTTCGAAAAAAACATATTTTTAGGACCCATTTCCAAATCATGTGAGTCTCGCACAACATAACATAGCAGACAACAGATAACCGGGCGAAACTCGGCATTTCATTGGATCGCATTACGAATTACGGATCACAAAATAGAGAGTTGCCTATTTTGCGATTCGTAATCCGGATCCTTGGCTACTTCGCTCTGATTGGGTGATCGACGATTCGCAGTCCGTAATCCGAATCCGATCCGCGTCCGCAATGCGTAGTGTGACACCGGCTTTAGACGACCCGCAGGGACGCAACAATATATATATATATATATATATATATATGTATATATATATGTATATGTAACCGACGAGATGGTTGTTTCATATTTCTAAAAAATAAACTCTGTTTTCCTTTTTTTTTTTATACATATGTGTATATTGGAAATAATGCACAATATATAATCTACTTCACAATATCCGTTAAATATAATTGCTTCGTCATCTAGTTTCTCCATTGAGAAATTTAAATCACATTCCTTATCAAATATTCTATAATGTCACTATTTATAGACGGAATGCATTTGAAGTACAAAGGTCATAATGAAAATGGAATGAACGATAAGCGCCTTGTCCTTTGTGACTAACATCGGCAATATTATCGACGAAGGGATAGTTCCTTACATTTTACAGGTACTTGTTCAAAAAGACAAACATCATTGTCAGTTATTGAAGCATCTGGGAAATTCACGCGATCTTTGAATATCACACCTCGCTATGTTCTCCTCCTTCGTTACCAGTTCAATCGTTCTGCCAATTCGCTGACATAGTTGTAAAAAACTTGTTCAATCTTTTTTGTTAGTGACAAAAAAGAAATTCGATGGAGGCAGTTGCTATTTTTAATAAAAACTTTGATTTTAATAAGTACACCTTATCCATAAAAAAAATCCGATTTATTTTGTTAAGAACTGATTATATATATCATGTTGAGTGGAAGGGGATGGAGAGGGGAAAGAGATGCTAAAAGAATATTCATCAAGAATATCAATTAAGAGAAATATTGTTGTAATCTTAAACATATAAAAAAAATATATATAGAATAATACAAAGCATATCGAATTATAAGAGATAATATAAAAAATAAAAAATAAAAATAATTATACTGTAATAACAATAATATAATAAAATTACAGAATAAATTTCTATTCTTTTTAATCTGCCGAAATTTTATAAAACAAATTCAAATAATATGTATACATCATCCAATAATTAACTGCCTCTCTAACGAACTTTTCATCTTTTAAAGGTATAATTAAATTTAAAAAATGACGAAAAAGTAATACACAGGACACGCTGTAAAAATGTCGCACCAGAGATGAAACGAAACAGAACACATCACCTTTTGATTTTAAATCTTATCAACGAATTTATCCGGTGACAAGATTGAAAAGCAGACAGCACGAAACAGTTGTTCCAATGTTTGATTGTGGTTTTATTGTATATGCGATTCTCGTGCATCGTGTATACGAGCCAATTCGTGGACAAAAAATAATTGAAGAGCTTCGCCCAACCGTTATGTACGTTCATCCATTATGAACGTCTCATCGGTGGTTTATTTGTACGTTGCGATGCTGTGCACCGTCAGAAATAAGCGGTCACGGATACATGCAGTTTCGTGAAATGCTTGAACACTGCGCTCGGAATACATTCTTCTTCGTTAGAGCAATAGTCTGTATCTTCTCTTCAGTTGGGATTAGACAAGCTACTTCAGTGAAAATTAATGTTTCTCTCCAATGCAATACGAGCGTCCGTGTTAAATATTCGAATAGTCTCCTGTTTTCGAGAAAATGATGCATTCTTGCAGAATATACTAGAATGGAAAAAGAAATGATATTGAAACCGGCAACTGGACGCTACGAGTGGTCTTTTGTGAAAATTTTAAAACTAGTCACGTTGATCCGCATTTTGCTATCGAATTTCCAATCGCGTGCACGTTTTCCTCTACCTTTTTTTCTAATGCTCTACGTATAATAAATTTATTATTTCGAATTTGTCTCATATACGATATAAAAACTTATATTGCCACTAACTATTGTATCTCTCTCTCTTTCTCTATTCTATAGACAAATTTAATCGAAGTTGTTGCAATGCAAATCGAGAGAGATTGCAGGGATCTAACACGCAAGTTTTCAAAATTCTATGCCTGAAGCCGAAAATATATGATCATGAAAATGTATAAAGCGATCAATTCTGTTTACTTTCAAAGAGATTATTATACGATGTGATGTATATGCTTATTGACATTATGATGCAAGAATGCCGTGTATTTAATTAACAATTCAATAATCCCGTGAAATAGTTACGAGCGTAGAAATATTACAGCGTATCAACATATGTATATGTGGTATATGTTGAATTATGGCTGTAATTCGAAAGAGGAATCGCACATAAGTTATCACTAATAATGATGTGAGGTAACGAGACTATCATGTCCGTATTTATAAACAAATTATCCGTAATGCAGCTTTCATAAGAATGCATTATCATGCGCGTAGGAATAATTACGAACTTCAAGGTTGTCAACATGAATATTCTTTTGTGTGTAAACACAACCATGATAATCAAATTACAGCGTAGTAAACAATAGAGCCCCGGGTTAAAAATTTGTATATCGCAATCACGAACTCTGGGTGATAATTACTAATGTAAAAGTTTTAAAAGCAGCTGTAAAGACGATAATGCCATTCCTCATTAATTGCGTCGATCCCTTGTAACTAATTTGTGTCTGAGTTTTATCTTTATTATTACTACTCAGTTTACTCAAGGTCATAATTGCTGACTGTTTGATCCGGCTATACTATGCGGAGCGAAAGCAATATCTTGCGGTAAGCCGAGCTGCCAATGAAACGATAGCTCGACCAATCAAAATCCATGTATTCGGGAACCGTTATTTTACTTCCCCGGATTCTCTGCACATGATTTACGAAAATCTCACGTTATTCAATTCAATGTTCCATATGTTGCGATTGACGCATATGAAATTGATATAGTACTGATAAATTGCGTTTATCCAGTTAATTCCTACCTACAATTAATCCTTTTCATTGCTCGCACCTACGTTTATAAAAGCCACATTACATTAAAAAAAATAAAATGGGTAAAACTTAAGATTAAGGACGACCTCACCGAAATCAATGACCTTGATATATGTTGTCAAGGACATAATTCTGAGTAACTTTTTCTTCTAATTTAATCGTCGCTCGTTGCTTATTAAAAAGTTATGAACAATTAAAAATAGTGACTGACTGATGCTTGGGACATAAAACTGCACACATTTTTGCATGAATTATCAACTTTTACATCAAAAAACGAAAAGAAAATGATAGAGAATTACAATGAACTAAGTAGGTTTATATATTTCAGTCAGAATTATTCAGATATTTGATACATAATTTGTTGCATAATATTAAAAAAAGCTTCTATTCGTTCACAATAATTGTAACGTCGACGAAATAAGCGCGCGCGCACACACACACGCACATACACACGCACACACACACGCACACACACACACGGTGGGGTGGGGGGGTGCAAGGGGGGCCTCCGGCCCAACTCCCGCACCCGCCCCACCGGTAGGCAGGGTGGACCACGCTTTACAACTTGCAAAGTACATGCTACCACAGATTAATAGACAGATAGCCAAAGATGAAGGCGAGACCAGCATTTCTCACTGGTTTCAGCGACATACCGTAGTAGTGGCCAAAGTAGTAATTACGTTCCCAAGGTAAAGTCGCGTCGTTAATACGACGGTAATAAATTGACTATTTAATCGAAAACATTAAAAATTATTTACATTAAAATTTCTGTCTTTTTTCAATATCCACGTGTAAGTGGAAAGCAACGAGGAATATGAGTTTTATGTTTTAGAAAAGTTTGGGAACCTGCTTTTTTAATAATTAATTATTTTATTTATAATTTAAGGGGATCCCAAAGGGTCTGTTTTACCGATAAAAACTTTATTTTGCAAAATCTTTTTGTTGATTATAGATATCAAAAAATCCTTTTCCACAATTAAAGTATACATAATAACGGAAGGCGGAGTTTAACATTTCATATGAAAAGTGGAAAAAAATGATAAAATTACAGTTTAGTTATCGGCCTGTGCAGTCAACATATACTTAATATAAAAGATTTGTAATCTGCACGTGCCTAATCAGTGAACCCCGCACTCGGCATTTCATCAAAGAGTATAAGTGAGCTTAGAGAAGTGAGTTTAGAAGCTTTATAAAAAAGATTCTGCAAAATAAAATTTTCGTGCATATGTGTGTGTGCGAGATGGAGGCTCAAGAGTAAAACAGAGCAGTAGATTAGTTGCGTGATGTCGCGATAGACAGAGCTGCAATCGTACATGACAAACACAGACATAATCGTACTATCGTCTCTCACACATGAATTAAAGTTTGGTAATTTATCAATTAATAATCCATATAATTAATTTTATATAATGTTTTCGTTAAATATAAATAATGTTTTTATGTATAAAATTAATTTAGCAATATAAAAACAATGTTTTTATTCGGTTGTACAATATTCATTTATTAAGATAAACATTTATAAAGATGTGCATTAGTTTTCATTTTCATCATAACGCGATATCTATAGCAGTCAGTACGTAAGTATGTACGTATCGGGCAGTAAGTCGGCTGTACGCACACACACATGCAAACAGACGAACGCGATCATATTAGTGCGCGGCAGCTCAGGCTCAGTTTGTCGCGTGTGTTTTGTACATACGCGTAACAAGAGATTATCGCGCGCTCAACCGTTATAACGCGTTATAACACGTTGAAGCCAAAAAACTGTGTTTTTGTGTTTTTAATTTTTAATATATAGTGTGTCGACATAATGGGACAAAAATATAATGATAAACGCTTGCCTCTCTCTGTCCGAAGACTTTCCTTAAAAAGAATAAGGGTCACGAGGTTAGTATTATTTATATATAAGGTATATTTACACAGGGTGTCCGAAAATTCGCGCAACACCCTTTAAGGGAAGGTAGAGGGTGTTATTCTGAACAAAAAATTCCTGTAACATTTTTTTCTATAACGCTTCATAAAGGGGTTATTATTGAGTAAAGTCTGATCAATCAGCGCCGACTTTTAGCCGGGCGCACGTCAGTGAGTCCCGCGCTGCGAAGTGTGCGCCGCCGCACACTACTAGGCGCGCGGGGCTCACTGACGTGCGCCCGGCTAAAAGTCGGCGCTGATTGATCAGACTTTACTCAATAATAACTCCTTTATGAAGCGTTATGGAAAAAAATGTTACAGGACTTTTCTGTTCAGATTACTGTACTCTACCCGCTCACGAGCGTTGGCACAATCTTTACCGGACACCCTGTATATACACAAGTCAATCATCGCCTATCTTTAGCCGAGCGCACGTCGGTTAGCCGCGCGCCTGGTAGTGTGCGTGAGCGCTCAGCTGTTACAGCTATAGCGCGGTTCACCGACGTGCGCCCGGTAGTGTGTGCGCGCGCGTGTGTGTACACACAGTGTATATATATAAGTAATGCCGAATATATAACATAAATCTCTGAAAAATAAGAACGCAGTCTTTTGCTTATTTTGATATTTTATTGAAAATTTATTATATTTGTGTTTTATAATAGTAGTTAGTGCTACAGTAGTTAGTAAGCCAGAGGCGGTCAGTTCGTGAGCTGGTTGTTTTAAGAATATTTGACACCAAATGCGTTTTGCATGTTCGCTTTGGTTAAAAAATATATGCCAGAGGCGATCAATTCGTGAGCTAGTTGTTATTTCACACTAGATGCGATTTGCGTGTGTGTTAAAAAATATATGCCAGAGGCGATCAATTCGTGAGCTAGTTGTTATTTCACACTAGATGCGATTTGCGTGTGTGTTAAAAAATATATGTCAGAGGCGATCAATTCGTGAGCTGGTTGTTATTTCACACTAGATGAAAATTGCATGTGTGTTAAAAAATATATGCCAGAAGCGATCAATTCGTGAGCTGGTTGTTATTTCACACTAGATGCGATTTGCGTGTGTATTAAAAAATATATGCCAGAGGCGGTCAGTTCGTGAGCTGGTTGTTTTAAGAATATTTGACACCAAATGCGTTTTGCATGTTCGCTTTGGTTAAAAAATATATGCCAGAGGCGATCAATTCGTGAGCTGGTTGTTATTTCACACTAGATGCGATTTGCGTGTGTGTTAAAAAATATATGCCAGAGGCGATTAATTCGTGAGCTGGTTGTTATTCCACACTAGATGCGATTTGCGTGTGTGTTAAAAAATATATGCCAGAGGCGATATATTATTCTGTTGCGATGGAGACAAACAATGTATTATAAATCTTTATTACAAATATATAAAAATTTATGTATACGAACAAAAAAAAGACATATATAATATATATTTGTATAAATAATACATTGTTGTTATATATCCATTGATTATATCGATAGAAAAAAATTAGCTGCATTGCATAGATCGCAACTTATAGAAAGTTACATGATAATATTCAGAATATATGTATATATATCATACACATACATCTGTATACGTCTATGTACATATTATACATATACATATATATATATACACAATTATATATATAACACCTAATCAAATGTTATTTCTCTTGGAAGATATATGGGAAGACACATAGCCCGTATGAACAATGTGAAATTATGTTCAAATATGTGATAAAGGCAGACACGTCTATATTATACTGTTATCTATACGCTTAAATACGCTTAGATATGCGTGCGAGGCAATAGAGCAGTAGAAATACACGATGTTGTCCGATTTCAACATATTGAACACAATTCTCTTTCAAATATGCATAGAACATGCAAAAATATTCATATCGGTAACAGCGGAACTAAAATTATTGATATTATCGATAATTTCGGTCGGTATTATCGATAATTTTAGTTACGCTTGGATGAGGGCGCTAACCCGTCGGAGTTCGGCCGTCACTTTTGGATCCCCTTAATAATAAACAAATATAATATAATTATGCAATATAAATATGCAGAAAAAAACATGATTTGAAATATTTATCGTGCAAAATCTGTTCCATAATCAAATATTAATTTTTATTTTATATATTATTTTTTAAAGTTTATTTTACACAAAAAAGTAAAAATTAATATCTAATTATATACAGGGTGTCCGGTAAAGATTGTGCCAACGCTCGTCAGCGGGTAGAGCACAGTAATCTGAACAGAAAAGTCCTGTAACATTTTTTTATATAACGCATAACAAAGGAATTATTATTGAGTAAAGTCTGGCCAATCAGCGCCAACCTTTAGCCGGGCGCACGTCAGTGAGCCCCGTGCTGTGAAGTGTGCGCCGCCGCACACTATCAGGCGGGCGGCTCACCGACGTGCGTCCAGCTAAAAATTGGCGCTAATTGACCAGATTTTACTCAATAATAACTCCTTTATTAAGCGTTATATAAAAAAATGTTACAGGACTTTTCTGTTCAGTTTACTGTGCTCTAGCCGCTCACGAGCGTTGGCACAATCTTTACCGGACACCCTGTATATATATATATATATATATACAGGGTGCGGCATTTATAGTGACGCGGGCATATTTTCGGAAACGAAGTGAGATATCAAAAAATGTTTCAGACAAAAGTTGCATGGTTTCGAGGGGGCCACATGATAAAAAAAATATGGATTTGACCTTAAGTGGTCTTTTCAAGGTGAGGTCAATGTGGTCGATGTTTTCTTAAATGGAACTCCCCATTTTTTATTACATATTCTTGTAGCTTACCTCGAGAACTTTCCAAAACACTATAATAAAGTATTTTTTCATTAAGTACTTTTTGAGTTATTTTATATTTTATTCTGACATATTTTGATATAAAAATTAAAATATCTCGTAAAATATTTAGTTTTCGATAATCTTACCGTAATACTTTTATGTTCAGAATAATGAGACAAATCAATTAGTGTAAAGAGAAAAACAAATAATTGTTTAAAAAAATACATTGTAAATAATAACATACTTTTTCTTAAAAACAATTATTTTTTTATACTAATTGATTTGTCCCATTATTCTGAATATAAAAGTATTACGGTAAGATTATCGAGAACTAAATATTTTACGAGATATTTTAATTTTTATATCAAAATATGTCATTAAAATATAAAATAACTCAAAAAGTACTTAATGAAAAAATACTTTATTATAGTGTTTTGAAAAGCTCTCGAGATAAGCTACAAGAATATGCAATAAAAAGTAGGCAGTTCTATTTAAAAAATTGAAGGTGACCTTCACGTGACCTTCAAGCAACTATTCAAGGTCAAATTAATGACACCACCTTATGTCCCCCTTGAAACCATATAACTTTTGCCTGAAACATTTTTCTCTAAAATGCATTGTTTACATTGTTCTATGAGATATTTGACCGTTTCCAGACTTTCCTAACACCCTGTATATATAATAAGGAACAGATTTTGCATATACCATAAATCTTTGTGGACATGCAAATATCTTTCAAATCATGTTCTTTTTTCTTTTTTGTAGGAACCCTAATATGTTGAACGTTTTCTGAAGATCCTAAATGTCAACGCAACTCAAATATGTATATACTTAATCGCTAAAATCTTTCATTATTTTAAAATTTCACAATTTATTAGCGAATGAATATTAGTAGTTGTGAACGTTCGGAAACATAATAGCTCGAATTCCTATAGACTTCGAAGTAAGATTTGTAGTAGATCTATACGAGATTATCTATTTTCAATGCATAATTATATTATATTTGTTTATTATTAAATTGTAAATAATTAATAATAATTAATTATTAAAATTAATAATTATTAAAAAAGCAGTTTTTCTAAAACATTTGTAAAACATATTTTTTTAAACTGTCATATCCGTTGCATATTATGTATGTATATATATATATATATATATATATATATATATATATATGTGTGTGTGTGTGTGTGTGTGTGTGTGTGTGTGCGTGCGTGCGTGCGTGCGTGCGTGCGTGTGTGTGTGTGTGTGTGTGTGTGTGTGTGTGTGTGTGTGTATGTGTGTGTGTGTGTGTGTGTGATTTCTAGTTGTTACCGACAAATATTAATTTATTGATAGGATCAATCGAGACACTCGGGTTAAACTTACACTGATTTTAATATATATACAGGGTGTCCGACAAGTAAGTGACCAAACGAAAGGTTGAGGTAGATTGGGTCAAACTGAGTCGAAAAATCCTGAACCATTTTTTTTTATAACGTTTAATAAAAGAGTTATTATTGATTAAGTCTATCCAATCAACGCCGATCTTTAGCCGTGCGCCTAGTAGTGTGCGTGGGCGCTCCGTCGCTATGGCGACTCACACTATCAGGCGAACGGCTCACTGACGTGCGTCCGGCTAAAAGTCGACGCTGATGGGCCAGACTTTACTTAATAATAACTCCTTTATTAAGCGTTATATAAAAAAATGGTACAGGACTTCTCTTTTCAGTTTGACCCAATCTACCTCCACCTTTCATTTGGTCACTTATTTGTCGGACACCCTGCATATATAAATAAATAACTTTTTTATATAAGATTAAGATGTACTATACAAAAGTTTCACGAGACATGTCGTCGGGCAAATCGATATCGGCTCACTGTCGCTCGCTTTGATTTCGTACATTTCGCACATTCTCCCACGCGCTCTCACATCCTTGCACATGCACATATTTTCGCGTATCACGCACTCACCTCGTACACGCACGCATACAGCCCGTGAAGACGTGTCTGCTATTTTTCGCATCGTATATATATATATGTGTGTGGGGTAGGGGGATTGTGGGTGTATTTGATATGGCATAGTATTAAAAAAGTGTCGCATTTTCTCAGCGCCATTCGATAGAGAATGAAAATTAATAAGGAATAATATCTAATATTATTTTTCGATGCGATGAATAATTTCGTCACAATTTATTATTGTAATTAGTCAATCAGCGCGGAGATATATGATGCAATCAGCCACAAATAATTATAAGCATTGAAAGCATTTCCAAATTTTTAATAATAGAGAGCCATACTCTTCATCGCTGATTTTATTTTGTAGCTGTGCGCTGATTGACCGATTACAATAATAAATAGAGGCGAAACTATTTATCGCATTGAAAAATATAGTATTAAACACTTTTTCTTAGATTATTGTTTTCTATCGAATGGTGCTGAGCAAATGCGACACTTTTTTAATAACATCTTGTATATATATATATATATATATATATATATATATATATATATATGTGTGTGTGTGTGTGTGTGTGTGTAATTTCTTTTATATGTGTAAATATGTCACTTAAAAATAATAAAAATAATAATACTTTTATTGTTTAATAATATATTTATCTCTCTTTTACAAATTTTCATAGTTTCTCATCGGCCGCTTATCGGCAACAAAAGCTTGTAGCGAATGAGATGAGCATTGAGAGTTAGCAAAACGAATATATGAATGCAAGTAAGACAATATAGGAATGAGACAATCACAGAAGCAAGCAAGAGGAAAATAGCAACATCCAAAGAAGACTCGAAGATCGAGCCTTTGCCGTCCTTTTTCTTACTTGCTCTTATTATTGTCTCGCTCTCGCTTCTGATAGTAAGACAATAATAAGAATGAGCGAGACAATCACAGGAGTGAGCGAAAGAGGAATAGCAGCATTCATAAAAGCTCGATCTTGATCCTCGAATCTTTTTTGCACGTTGCTATTCTCCTCTCGCTCACTCTTGTCATTGTCTCGCTCACTCTTATCATTATCTCAGGTAGTACAGTAACTTTAGACAAAAATCGAGCAAAAGCTTGGAAAAAATGTTAGCCAGCTAAATTTTGGCACAGACCTTCGTTTTTGCATAAGACTGAAAGGGAAAAAAGTTTACCATTGTACAGTGGCCGCTAAGAAAAATAATTAAACAAATAGGGCTTACATTCCGTTTTTCTGCAAATATCTCGTTAAATATCAATTTTACAAAAAAAACACAAGAGTAGAAAATTAAAGAGTGGACAATTTTGCACAAGAAATATTCTATAAGTTTTTTTCGAACGAGCAATACTTTTCATGTAAGAATTTATGCAAGATATACGATTTTCGGTGAATTTAAGGAGCGCGCCGACAGACGTTACATGGATTGAAGCGTCACACGCGCGCACAAAAAGTGTCATAACTTTTGAATTAATCATCGTACAGAAATGAGCAAAGAATCGTTGAAAAGCTGAAGGTTTCAGCTTTTTAATGCGATCTGTTTCGTTATCGTACGACAATTTTTTTAAAGTCTACGATGGTTTAAACAAAAAAAAACATTTTGTTTAAATCATCGTAGAATTTTAAAAAATTGTCGTACGATAACAAAACAGATTGCATTAAAAAGCTGAAACCTTCAGCTTTTCAACGATTCTTTGCTCATTTCTGTACGATGATTCATTCAAAGGTTATGACACTTTTTGTGCGCCTAGGGTCAAACCAAGGTCAAACCCTAAAGTGACTGTACTAAGGAGCGAGCGAGACAATAAGAGGCAAGCCTCTCACATTTCATTCGTCTCATGATGAATTAGCCTGGTTTCGCACCAGGGGCAAAGTCTGTTGATAAAATAAAGGAATTTAGCCTGGACTCGAACCAGGGGCAAAGTCTTTTGGTAAAGTCAACGGAGTTTAGCCCAGACTCAAACCAGGGGCAAAATGAGTCGGTAAGGGGCAAAGTGTGTTGCACGGAAATGCCGGTCTCGCCTTCATCCGGGCCTTTGGCTATCTGTCTATTAATCTGTGATGCTACATTGTAAAGCAAGGTCCACCCTGCCTACTGGCGGGTAGGTGCGGGAGGGGGGCCGAAGGCCCCCCTTGCACCGCCCCCCGTGTGTGTGTGTGTGCGCGCGCGCGCGCGTGCTTCCTGTCCATGCATGTACTTTGGTATATTTCAAACTTTTTTTGTTAATAACTTTTTAATAAGCAACGAGCGACGATTAAATTAGAAGAAAAAGTTACTCAGAATTATGTTCTTGATAACATATATTAAGGTCATTGAAATCGGTGAGGTCGCCCTTAATCTTAAGTTTTACCCCGCTTTTAGATTTTTGTCACGTACAATCTCTTCATCCTTTCGTAATTTCCACATGGTTTAATACGATAACCATGTGCACATGTTTATACTGTTTAATCAGCATCTCATAGTCGTACAATACATATTATTCTAATTTGCGGAAATATTCTATATATCTTCCGAATAAAGAGAAAAAGAGGGGGAGGGGAGGAAGAGAGAGAGAGAGAGAGAGAGAGAGAGAGAGAGAGAGAGAGAGAGAGAGAGAGAGAAAGAATTTAGATATTTTATTTAAACATCAAATATTTATGGCATGTAAAAAATTTTATAAAGTTTTAAAAGATATTGTTTTGTTAATCGATTAAATAAATATAAAAAACCATCAAATAAAAGATTATCTAAAATTAAATATAAAAGATAAAAGTACAAAAATTATTATAAAATACGTGAATTTTATGTGATTGATCGCCGAGATAATGTTTTAAAGATAACTAAAATAACTGACCATGTTACAAAATATATGAGAGATTCTGCATTGCATCATAAATATAATGTGTAAAGAGAGTAGATCACACAAAGGGAGAGATAGAGTTGACAGACTATGTGAGCACACATATGTTATGCAATACCTTTCGTAAGCGCAGGAAGACAAAATATATCTTTCCCCATGTATAATGATATAAATTTACAATGGTTTTTGCTAAGCTATAGATAGGTATTATTTGAGTAGATATTATACACAAGCAACTAAATCAGTGCTCGGATTTAGTTGCACATTTCGGCCCGATTCCGTGGCTCACGCCTATTGCCCCCCACTCACCGCTCATACGTTAGCGACGAGTCGCCAGATACGCGTAACTAAGGAGCGCGACGCTTTGTCTCAGGAGCGTCCGTATATAAGAATGTCCAAATATAATAGTAAGACAATACTTTTCTAAATGCACCGCGAAAATTCTCAAAATTAAAAGTTTTTCTTCAATATTTTATATTTCATTGATATAAAATATTGAAGAAAAACTTTTATTTATAGAAAAGTATTGTCTTATTATTATATTTGGGCATTCTTATATACGGTCGCTCCTGAGACAAAACGTCGGGCTCCTTAGTTACGCGTATCTGGCGACTCGTCGCTAACGCACGAGCGGTGAGTGGGGGGCAATAGGCGTGAGCCACGGAATCGGGCCGAAATGTGCAACTAAATCCGAGCACTGAACTAAATGATACGTATTTAAATACGGAAATTATGAATTTAGTTATTCGCCTAAACAAACTACAAATTACGTAACGTTTACATAATATATCTGTGATAGTTCATTAAGAGTATCCTTCTACATCCCGCACAAAATAATGATGCGCGCATGATACATAGAATAGTACAATATCAGTGGGAGAGTCAATATCAAAAGGAAAAGATTGATTTACTCGAATAATGCTGTTATCCATCGCGTGTGTTACGTATACCGAAAAAATTGCTACACAATATATTGTAATTGATAAATTAAGAAAAGAGATCGTTAGTATTTTTTATTTTTCAAACTTCTATAAATTTTCAATCTTTTTGATATCTCGAAACTAATTTCTGATTTTGAAGATCGTGAATCTAATTTCGCAGAATAATGTTATGCAATTTTTCTCAAAAATATAAGTACAAGTGATAAGTACAAACAAGTACATAGTACAATTTTATTTTTTAACATATCTTTTAACAGCAATGTTTGAAGTATATTGATTACAAACTTTGATTCGAATGCTACATTATTCTATGTAGCGAACTGTAAATCGTATCTAGTCTCAAGTGTGCAATAAACAATGCATTATATCACTGAAGTATCTTGCTTTATTCACTATCATTCTTTTATATTGCCCTGTCGTAGCTATTACTTATCTTTCTCTCTCTTTCTTTCTTTCTTTATATTTCGTGTACACATAATACGATGTACAATGTACATGCTACACATAATTGGCGAGATGTTAAAGTATTGCGAGACGCCCATCATGTCAGATCCTTACGCTTGAAGCATCCTTAATTTTAAATAACAACTACGATGTTATTTAAATAAAATTTGTATATCTTTAAACATATGCTCATTCGTTTGAAAAGATTGTGATTTGCTTTCGTATTGTTTTTTTGTATTGCTTTTTATAATGTTTTCTTTGCGTTGTATTGTTTTAATAAAGCAGTTAAGGCGTTGGCGTTTCACAACTTTTATACTTATTTTTATTTTATTTCTTTAACAACGATTATAATATTTACCTTTCAAATATTTTAAGATCTATAAATAATATCTAATAAATATAAAGAGAATCTATAATTGTATTGGCGTTCAATGATGTAACTTGATAGATGGAATTATAAAGAAAACAAGAAATAATTTTATAAAGAACGTAACTTTCACTTTTGTCCAAATTTTTAGCTGCGATAAACTTGACCCAAATCATATATAAATATATACATTGCAAACTTTATCTAATGTATAGTTAGAGGCATCCCTCTTGAGGAACACAGCGCTCGTATTACTGAAGTACGTCACGAAATTCAGGTAACCGAAGGATCTCTCTCTCTCTCTCTCTCCTCCCTCTCCCTCTCCCCCTCCCTCCCCTCCCCCTCCCCCCTCTCTCTCTGAAGCCGTTTGCAAGTTTCAAATTATTGTCCTGTATAGACCTTAATAGAGGAGTTAGTTTCGCAAAATAGCATTCAAAATATTGCAGCGCTATTACTGTATATCAGTGCTGGGATTTAGATGCAACTTTCGGCCGGATTTCTTGACTCACACCTACGGTTCCCCCTCTTACTGCTCGCTCCTTAGCAACGCAGCGCCGAACGGCCGTAACTAAGGAGCGCGTCACTAGTCTCAGGAACGTGCGTGTCACAAATGTAATAACGCAATAGCCTAGTGCCCTAGTAGCAAAACTGCTCATTAAAATTTTCTATTTAATACTTTATTTCTATTATTAAAATATTTGTTTTATTTAAACTTTAAATAAAACATAAATATTTTAAATTGTTACAGAACATACGTAATTAATAATAGAATAATAATTATTTTAGTTATTAATACTATAGTAATAATAGTTACTAATAATAGAAATGAAGTTAATAATATAATTAATAATAGTACTAATAATAGAAATAAAGTATTAAATAGAAAATTTTAATGAGCAGTTTTGCTACTAGGGCACTAGGCTATTGCGTTATTACATTTGTGACACGCACGTTCCTGAGACTAGTGACGCACTCCTTAGTTACGGCCGTTCGGCGCTGCGTTGTTAAGGAGCGAGCAGTAAGAGGGGAACCGTAGGCGTGAGTCAAGAAATCCGGCCGAAAGTTGCATCTAAATCCCAGCACTGCTGTATATTAAGAGATGTCATAATAATGCATCAAATATGCAGACAATATTATTATTAAGAAAGCTCTCTTTTATTTAGAAATTATATATATTGCCGTTTAAGAGAATTATATTATTTAGAGATTTTACATTATTAATTTTAGCATTATTTAGAGAAATATTCCATTTTAAAACCTGATGAACTTACATCACCAAGAGAAAGAGAGAGAAAGAAAGAGAAAGAGAGAGGAGGTTCTATCCCTTTTCCTTTTGCAGATGTACATACACATACACACAAAATTACATACATACCTTCTCAGGTAATGATATTTGAAGATCACTGTGATCACAAGAATGTTGGCCGCCACTGCGAGCGCCATAACTAGCACATAGAGGATAATCAGCAAGTAGTTGGTGTCCCCGTTGAATTTATCATAGAAATCCCACATTATGTCGGTCATGAGGTCCATTTCCATTACACTGTCGTTGTAAGGGATCGACGAGGATATTCCATTGTTCTGCGCGCCCTCGATTCTCGATGTCGCGGACACCTCCGATGTCGATGTCGTTGTCGTCGACGTAAAACCGATCGCATTCACCCTCATCGTTGCGATCTTTTCTCTCTCGGGAGTAAAGCACTGATGGATCAGAAAGGGGAGATCACCGGTCTTCGTATTTTACCGCTCGGCTTCGTGAGTTGAAAAGAGTACGCGACTTCCAACGAGCATATAAAATATCCCGATCCTCGGGTTGTGTCTTGAATCAACAAAGAGAAGAAGAGCGCGTTCAGAGATTGCGCGGAACTATAATTGTTGTTTGGGGGTGCAACCGGGTCGCCTCTGCATAAACGAGGAAAATATCGCCCGATATGATCCTCGGGTTGTGTCTTGAATCAACAAAGAGAAGAAGAGCACGTTCAGAGATTGCGCGGAACTATAATTGTCGCTTGGGAGTGCAACCGGGTCGCCTCTGCATAAACGAGGAAAATATCGCCCAATATATAAAAGCGTGGTTGTACTTCATTACTCCTCTCTTCATTTCTTCGTGTAAACTACGCAATTTAATTGCGCAGAAAACATCCAAGTGATTCTTACCGCGGCTTAAAATCGGAATAATTTCACTCAAACTAATCTTTTCTTTTTCTTTTACCTGCGCAATGTCTCGTACACTTCTGTCTTTCAAGGTAAAATCTTTGAATTTAGATTCGATTAGTATTTTATAGCAGGGAGATCCACTCTCGTTGAGATCTTTTTTAAATCTGTCTCTCAAATATCTTTTTGTTCGTTCTTTTTAATAATTTATTCGACGTTTCTCGGATAGCGAACCGTCACATGATAGAAGATACGAACACACAGGCACGGATGAGATTACAGAGTTATCGCTCGAACCTCTTGCGAGCTGTAATTAATCATAATATGCTTCACTTATCTTTCGTCGCGGAAACAAGGATACGTTTTCGTCGCTTCAATTAAATCGTAACTGATATCGCGCTACATCGTATATAACAGCAAGAAACGTCAATTGCTCTTCAAAGTACGCGAAGTACGTCGAATAAGAGGTATGCGGGCGTAGGATACATACGTATATGTAGATACGTACGTAACGCGTAGCGATTACAACTTGTAAGCGTCCGTATAATAAATCTATACGTTATTTTAATCCTGCACTATACTTTATTATTTTATTTTACAATACTCCTAACAATTCAACGCTTACTCGCTTGACCGTAACTAATATCACTCTTGAAAACATTCTGACACGATATCGCTCCGTAAATCGCACACTGCCCCGCTTTCGCTATCAACTCGCTCTGCCCTCTCTTACTCATCCTACTTCCCAATCTACGTTCTTGATGTCAGCGCGACCTGTTCAATTATTCTAAATAGCTCCGATTTCTTAACTTATCGGCGTGTATAATTCTTTTCTATTTCAGAGGATGCCGGATACCGACAGAATGCGAATATTAGTAGGATTGCAAAATATTTTTGTTGATTATAGATATCAACAAATCCTTTTCCATAATTAAAGTATACATAATAACGGAGTGCGGGGTTTATGATTTCATATGAAAAGTGAAAAAAAATTAAAAAATTACAGTTTTGTTATCGGTTTCTGCCGTCAACATTTACTTAATATAAAAAACCTGCAACCTGCACGTGCCTAACAAGTGAACTCCGCACTCGGCATTTTATCAAAGAGTATTAGTGAACTTCGAGAAGTGAGTTTAGAAGCTTTATAAAAAAGATTTTACTATGCAACATTTTGCACACCGAAATGTTTCTTACTAGGCTTTCAAATACATTTTCAAACGTTCACTTATATTCCTTCATGCATTTCCGAGTGGAGAGGTTTCCTATTTTGCACGTACACACCGCAAAACCCTTATATTAAGCAAATATATAATTATTATGGCCGGTAAAACAAGACGGTCCGGCATCCTCTTAAACATTGAACGCAATTTTCAACGTGTTGTCTAACACGAACTTTTAGACAAGGAAACCAATAATGTTCTAATATACCGTATACAGTTTTATCAATGCCTACATGACCTATGTTATCATGATAGAAGCGAATTATGTTACTAATCAAGCGACGCGGTAGCGTCGTATGCATGTATGTACGTATGTACGTATGTACGTATGTATGTATGTATGTATGTATGTATGTATGTACGTATGTATGTATGTATGTATGTACGTATGTACGTATGTATGTATGTATGTATGACGTATGTACGTATGTATGTACGTATGTATGTACGTATGTACGTATGTACGTATGTACGTATGTACGTATGTACGTGTGTATGTATGTATGTATGTATGTATGTATGTATGTAAAAATATTTTAACCCAAAAAAAATGGTACAAATATATCCTACAAAAATAATGATATCAACAACTTGCGCCAACTGAAAATAAAAAGTAAACAAATATTTTAACCGAAAACAGTTACAAAATAGCTGTTTTAATTTCTTACAAAATAATAATATTAAAAAGTTGCGCTAACTAAATAAAAATTTATGCTATATATATAAAATTTATTTATTTTCAATATGAAAAGGAAAGATATATCCAAAAATACAAAACACAGAAAACAAAATAAAAAACTGATAGAAAAATTAAAACTTAGAAATTAATATAAAAAATTAAACTTTTTAATATTATTATTTTGTAAGAAATTAAAACAGCTATTTTGTACAACTGTTTTCGGTTAAAATATTTGTTTAATTTTTATTTTCAGTTGGCGCAAGTTGTTGATATCATTATTTTTGTAGGATATATTTGTACCATTTTTTTGGGTTAAAATATTTTTGTTTTTATTTTCAATAATTTAAAATAACACTATTTTATAAATATACATAAATACAGTTTTTCACAAGTGGCGCATGTACTTGGCGCCTTTTTTTAACCTTTTTTTTAAAAATGTAAGTTTTTAGGGATTGTTTATACATCAGCTCATTCTCTAGTGTAATTGCGTTAATTGTCATTACATTTTTGCTAAGGCAATCCACGTGAAGCATTTTTTTTGACTCGCGATGTATTAATTCGAACTAATAATTTTGGAGAATCAAACTCCATCGAGCAATGCGCGGATTGATATTAATTTTTTTCATGGCTAGCACTAAGGAGTTGCAATCCGTTACAATTTTAAATTTGATTCCCTGCAAATATACGTGAAATTGTTCCACTGCTTTTACAATTGCTAGGGTTTCTAACTCGAAGCTGTGATAATTTCTCTCAGCATCGTTGGTGGCTTTACTGAAATATGCTATTGGCCCGTAATAATTTTCAGTTTGTTTTTGTACTAGTATTGCTTCAAATCCATGACTACTAGCATCGGTATGTAATTCGGTTAAAGCCGCAGGATTATAGATGCACAATACCGGCGGGGAAGCTAATTCCTTCTTTAAATTTACAAAGGATTCTTTACACTCCTCGTTAAAGTTAAAGGATGCATTTTTCTATAATAACTCCTGCAGCGGTTTAGTTTTTAGCGCATAACTACCTATAAATTTCCGAAAATAATTACTTAAACCTATAAAGCTTTGCAACTCTCTGACATTTCTTGGCATAGGATACTCAAGTATTGCTTGTACGTGACGCTTACATAATGTAATGCCTTTTTCGGTAACTAAGTATCCCAGGTACTCCATTTCTGATTTTAGAAACAAACATTTTGACAAGTTAAGCTCCAGACCGTATTTTTAAAGTATTATCAACACCTCTTCTAGAATTTGAAGATTTTCTTCAACATTTTCGGTTGCTATCAACAAATCATCTATGTAAATTAAAATTCTATTGCTACGAACTAGATCTTTAAAGATATCCAAAATACGCTTTTAAAATTCCGCGGGGCTTCCGAAAATCCAAAAGGCAATTTTACAAACTCGTATTGTCCCGACGGAGTAGCGAAAAAAAAATATTTGGTATCGTCTGTATGTATTGGTATCTGATGGAAACCATCCTTCAAGTCTAATTTAGTAAATATTTTTTTGCCACATAGTTTATCTAACTGGTCTTCAATAATTGGGAAGGGGTATTTTTGCGCATGTATGCGTTGATTTAACGGTCGTAAATCGACACACATTCTTTTTTTTTCCATTACGCTTTGGCACCAATATTACACGCGCGCAATACGGAGAAACGCTATGCTTTATAATCTTTCTTTTGAGCAAATCATCTACTATTTCTTCTAATCCAATTTTTTCTGATACCGACATTTGTCTAGGCGCGTAACAAAAAATAGAATTTTCCTTCAAATAGACTCTAGCGCAATATCCATCCTCGACTGGTACTATTTTTAATTGCTCTATCCTTTGAAAAATCTGCAAAAGATCCTTTCGATTGGCCCAAGGCATGCTTTCATCTAACTTTTCAATGATATCATACTTCTCTCGCTCTTCCGTTACCTCAATTGTAAAAATGTCATGCAGCCTTTCTTCCTCTAACTTTTCATTCTCGAAGCTGTAATTACCGTTATGATATATTAATTTTACTTGAGATTTATTAAAGAATTCCCTACCCAGCAAAATATCAAAATTGATGGTATTATCATCAACTACCAATAATGTAATGTCAAACCAGACTATTTTTTTCTCATCTAATGCTATTTGGTCATATATTTTACCTAACACTGAAATAATTGTACCGTTAACTCCTGTTAATTTTACATTATTATTAATTCCGAATAGCCCTTTAGAAGAAAAATATTTTTGATATGTCGAATATCGCATAAGACTCACTAAGCTCTCCGTGTCTATCAACGCTTTAAGAGAAATTCCTGGTTTATTTATACTACATATTCGCACGCACGCATTGTCTTTATTTTTTTGGCCTTGTTCTGTTACGTATATAGTATCTTCTTCTATTGCCGACTCGGCGCTGTTCTCTTCCTCCTGCTTAATCATATGACTCGCTGCCGCTCCTGTGCTGGTTCCTTTTTTCGGACATGATAGGCTGATATGTCCTTCTTGGCCGCATTTAAAACACGTCATTTTCCTTTGTTTGCACTCCCTGGATATATGCCCTGGCTGATTACAATGAAAACATGTTCGACTCGTCCCGCTTGACTGTTGAGGTCCTTTGTCTTCTCGGCGACCTTGGCTTCCGAAACGTATAGTGGTATCAAACTTTTTGTGTATTACTGTATCTTCCGTAATTCTTCTCACATGCTCAAGGAAATCTGGAATGTTCGTGATCCATGTGCTCAATACCATCTTTCTCAGCACCGGATCTTTTACACCGTCCGCCAATAAATCTATTTTTTTCTTCTCCGAAAGAGAAAGCGACTGCATCAGACTAAGCTTGTCTTCTGCATAATCGATAAACTTTTCGCTATACGATTTCTATATTCTTCGACTCACTCTTGGTAGTGTGGCTGTGTAGGTTTCCTTAAGTTCGAAATGCCTTATACGAAATTTAAATTCTTCCCAGGTTGCCACTTCCTCCAATGTCTGTCTGTTGTACCAATCCTGTGCTCTATTTTTTAACTGACTCACTGCTGCTAATACTAGCACCTCATTACTTAAATGATAAAAGCTTGCCACACTCGTAATTCTTTCCAGCCACTTAACCACGTTTTCTTCCTCCTTCCCCGCAAATACCGGTATCAACTTCGTAGCAAATTGTATTTGCTGTCAATTATTTGAACTTGCATTACTATCTGCGCTTGCTGGACTTCCACCTCTCGTCCATGGTTCCCTTGATGGCGGTACGGCCCCCGTGCCATCACTGGCTCCCCTTTGCCTTTCTTCCAATACTTGCACTACCGCGCTCACGATATCTTGAATATTTATTCCGGAATGTGTGTTTGAAATACCGGCTGTACTCGCAGCTGGACCTCTGTGCGACGACTCCGAACGCTCTGGCAGCGGCGCTCCTCTTATCTCCAGTCGCTCTAACTCACTCCTCGGTAGATTTTTCTCGGCGCCCGCGTCCGACGGATTCTGTACCTCTGCTCCACTGTCCTCTTCGGTTCCGCTCGCCTGGTCCCACATATTCGATGATTGCGGCCAACCCACACGATCGTAATGATCCGCTACTTTATCAAATATTCTTGAATGTGCACCGCTCGTATCCAAATTTAATTTTGAAGCTAACGCTCGCAGCTTATTTTTTGAAAGTGCTTCTAAATCCTCTCGATTCATACTCGTTTCCAAAGGTCGGTCACCAAAACAAACATGTTGTCCGTTAATTTTCGAACGCCTATGGTTCCGCTTGCGACCTTCGTTTTTTCCGCCCTCGGGAATCTTCTAGAAGAAGGCCTCAATATATTTTATCGTGTTTCCTTTACCGTAATTTTTAGCGATCACGTGTAATTTCCTCGCCCGTATACTTCGATTTTTCTCTCCTCGTATACTTCATGTGAATCCCTCACTCAAGTCTTTGGTTTGGATCCTACTTCTGAAATTTTCTGTACGCGTCCGTATAATAAATCTATACGTTATTTTAATCCTGCACTATACTTTATTATTCTATTTTACAATACTTCTAACAACTCAACGCTTACTCGCTTGACCGTAACTAATATCACTCTTGAAAATATTCTGACACGCTATCGCTCCGTAAATCGCACACTGCCCCGCTTTCGCTATCAACTCGCTCTGCCCCATAGACATAGTATATTTAGACCGAGCGTTTGCCTTTATTTAAGGAGTGGGGGTAAAGATGCACGTTGAAAAGGACATACTCTGTTTCGTGCCCCTTGCGTTCTCTCTCGCTCGCACGTAGCATAGCGTACTCTTTCGCTATGCTACATGCGAGTGAGAGAGAACGCAAGGGGCACGAAACAGAGTATGTCCTTTTCTACGTGCACCTTGGCCCCCACTTCTCAACACTCGGTCTAGATATACTATGTCTATGCTCTGCCCTCTCTCACTCATCCTACTTCCCAATCCACGTTCTCGATGTCACCGCGACCCTGTTCAATTATTCTAAATAGCTCTGATTTCCTAACTTATCGGCATGTATAATTCTTTTCTATTTCAGGCGCGTACAAACTTTTGTTTCCCTTCGTAGAACGATATGATGACGGTAAGTGACGGAATGATATCAATCTTTTACGTCAATCAAGAACGGATTATCGTGGAATCTGCTTTTATCAAGAACGATCGTACGTCAGGATGGTTTGACGACGACTGATGTTTGTCGACTTCGGGAGAGATTTCTCGAAATGAATTTCTCAACTCTTGATATAAATCTCGAATAGATGCATGCTGCGAGATTAACTTTGCGATGCTATTGATGCGTCAATAACATAGTACAATGCTATTGAGAATTGACGCTATTGAGAATAAAACAATTAAAATTAAAATCTCGAATGTATAGAAATGGCTTATGCTATGAGCTTCACTTACGTCACATCGCCAGAAAAACATTAATAAGATCGCAAAGAAATGCGTGGCCCCTCCTATAAATGCAAAGCAGCCCTTTTTCAACTGCTTATAAATGTACATCGATAAATCTACTGCTTCCGCTACTAGGAAATCATTGTGTAAGTTTGTATGTTTTTGACGTGGCTGTTTGAAATTACGCTTTTTCTTTATTCACTTAATTATAAATTAATAATGAAAAGATTATATTTATGAATGTGTATGTATATCAGAGATCGATTAATTTTTCATGTACGCTAATTATAAAAGTACACATCAGATGTACATTTCCAATTCTCATTTAAATTTTTAATTAAGTAGACTCGAATTGATAAAAAGCATCAGTATAATGTTAAGATAATTTATAGATAGATTAAAGTTAATACCTCAAAAAAATTTGAGGCTTAAGAATGGAAAAAAAAATTGTTTATCGCGAATTTGCAGCGAAATCTAGTATTTGCAGTCAATCATCCTATAGTATTCTCTGGATTATTGTTAAAAACATTTTTCTATGAAAAACTATACTACGTATTGCTAAAAATAAAGAGATGAATGATTAATTACCATCAAAGAATGCACACAATGCACATCAATTTTATATCTTTTTTTTTTTTACTTGTTTTACTACGATGGCGCGTACATTGCGTATTATTTCTAAAATTTGTAGAATTTTTTCTGTTGTCATTGTGGAAGTATTGATTTTTATCCCGGTAATCCGGATTTATGAGACAGAAACAAATAATCGACAACTAATGTTATTGTATATTGTATGTATTGATAAAAAAAAATTGTCAAAAACTCGATCAATCATCAATAATATCTTTCCACAAATATTACATATTGTTGCGTGATTCAAAACGCTAATTAATACAAATCAGGAAATTGACACAACTGGTTTAGTATCGTAAAGCGCGCTTTCTTATGTTATATTATATGCCAATTTTCGCATTTTTATATCGAGCAATTACAAAAATCGTATAGTATCAAAAGTTGAACTCACCGAAATTATTCCTTGCAGACGTGAAACCGAAGATAAATCAAATAAAATTAATTTTTGTTATATAAAATTTCACATCTCTTAAAAGTACTTTCTTCAAAGCGAGATGCACGTCGTGAAATCACCATATCGTCAAGAATCGAGATCGATCGTCACAATCACATATAAGTTTTTCACTACCGACGGGTCCGTAACGTTTTCATCGATCGGTTCGCGATATGCATGTTCAGGAAACGTATCGCTATCGCTGTCAATTTCTCGAACGAGATCGTTGCGTGAGGGTTCGAGGAAGCGTCCACCACGGTTTTGCGGTCGAAAAGTTGCGGATGCGGGTCTACGGCAAACTGATCAGGAAGAATCACGGCTCACTGCTCCCGCCGCCAGTCTTAAAGGCGGACGATCACACGGCGCGCTTGCGTCCTTTTGTTCGTCCGCCTCCGCACGCGCTGCAACTCCGGATGGAACTCTGCGCACCGGGTTCTGTAGATATGTCGAAATCACAAACGCTTTTGAAAATTTTCATCAAAGCTTTTGTGACAAAATGACAAATTCTACATTGAAATTAACTCAAGATAGAGCAAAAGAAGAATTCAATTAATAATACTATTAATAAATAAATAATATGTTATTCAACCGAAAAGGAAAAATGTTTTACTACAAGAGTCAACTTGTGCAATCACAGTTTGTTATCTGTATATTCACAATACATTCTATGAAGTTTTTAAATGTACATTCTGTACATTCAAAAAATTCACGTTTTGTCGATAAGAATTTCGATTTCGGAAAAAAATTTGTTAATTTTAATCTCTTGATTCAAATTCCAAGAAATGTAGTGCATTTTTTAAATGTTATTTTATATGGTTTGCAAATTTTTTACTTTCTCAATCAAAAAAATTAAACGATTTGATCATTCTTCAATTATTAGATTCATACATAAGCTTAGTCATATCTGCCAAATAAAGTTGAAAATAAAGTTACAGCAAAATCAAAGCAAAATTGTTACTAACTTCAATACACTTTTTTCATCTAAAAAGAAATTTTTCAATTCAGGTTTCGAATTTTATTTAATAAAAAACTTGATAGAAAACCGATATAAATCTTTTGTACTAACGTAACATATGTCAGTATATTCAAAATATAGAAAGTAAAGAATATGAAAATGCTATATAAAATAATAAGAATAATAATAATATAGTGTATAATATACTGTATAACATGAGCGCAACAAATATAAATAGTTAAAATTGAAATTCTCTTGCTCTGTTTATTATCAGTTTAAATATCGTTAGCATTATGTCATAATTTGTTTTATAATGTCAACTCTAGCAAACTATTTTTGTGATGTTTTAGTTATTTCAAATAAAATCTAAATTTAATTTTGTTTGTTAACATATTGTGCACCGCAAAATTGTGATTTCAACATAATATTGCTGTAATATCGAATGAAAGACGGTCTAGAATTTTCCATTGGACTTTGTTATTTTTTCCAGCTGTCAGTAAGATTCATCACTAAGATGGTGCGATTCTTCCTTTCTATAAATAAATTCAATGTCCTCCTCAATCTTTCCTACTCTAAGCCGATGCCATTGGAAGCGTCAGCTCGCAGAAAGCGAAAATGGGTTCAGAAATCTTTGTAAGTAAAATTTTTATTGCACTAAATACGTATTCGCATCGTCGTTTCAAATATTATGTCTCAAGAGTATTCACTAGGTTTCTCGCCGAGTTTTGCAGTTTATAAAAGTTCTCAAAAGAAAAAAAAACGAAAACATCGAGTTGCCAAGTGTTTTTCACAGTGCGAATGTAGAAAGCCCCCGCGATTATCGCCGTTGTTCGAAGTAAATTACTAACCACCACTGTATTGGACTCAGGAGAGAAGCGAGGTTGGCGCTTTTTCAACATCCACTGCCGGCCAATCGATGAACAAAACGACATATTGCGCGCTTGCGACTCGTATTGCCGTTGTGACAACGTGCTCTCAATGCAAAAAGGGCCAAAAGGAATTTCAAGTGTATTCTGTTACAGGCAAACACTTGTTCTCCCATGCGCAAAGTTGTTAGTAGCGTTTGATATCAAAGACTAATCGAAACGTGACAGAAACGTTACGTCGACTCATTATGTCTCTTTACCTTTTGTGTAGAGATGAAGCTCTATAAAGAGAGTGTTATTCATCGCCGATCCATTAAAGCTGTGAGAACAGATGAGACTGGAATTAACAGTCGAACGATAAATCGATCGATCGGTCGATTGATCGCGGGAACGTAATGGTGTGTCCCGGAGATTACGCTAGATATTAGCGCTATGAAGGATCACTAGATACGTAGTTATACCGGAGGCTATCTGTAAAAGTAACGGATCAAAGTTATGAAAACATGCATTCTGAACAATCTTACATAGACAACTTTATATAATGGCGGATTAAAGTATCAAGCGACGCGGTAGCGTCGCGACGCCAAGTATATATAAAAATTCGTTCAAGCTTGTCAACGGTTTGCCTATGTACAGGAGCCGCGACGCTGCCACTTGGTAGCCAAGTTTTTTTAATTAAAATTTTTTTATATTTTTTTATTTCTATTAAACTTATTTTGAAACTCAGGTTTCTCTTAATAAAAATATAATGCGTTTTAATTTTATGCAGAAAATTTGTGTATAACATTTCTATAAATACAAATTTGATTTTATGACAAATACTATTTCAAATTACAAATTCTCACAAACTGAATTGCTTCTAAGTACTTGACTAGTTAACTATTGATTTCATATTTAGTTTTTATTTCTTATTATTTAGGAAAAATATTTTATAAATTATTTTTTAGATATATACTTGGCGTATTTTTTTTACCTTTGTGAGGTTTTTTTTAGTGGGATTAAATAGACCTCAAGCGCAAACTATGATTTTGCGGCTTGTTATCAGAAATGTTACTCAAAGTTTAAAATTAAAAAAGTTCCGAATAGGAATTTCATATAATTCTTAGTAATCAACTAAGAATAAAAATAACTAAATGAGTTTAAAACGCAGTTCATGGAAATCTAAATAATCATGTGAGCGTCGAGATAAAGAGCGTCGGTATCTTGCAACAAAACTGCTTAAGTGAATACTGGATTTTGTGTTTCAAAGCGTCTCTCTTTTCAAGCTTAAAATAGTAGAGATTATTTTCACACAGAACAACAACATTCACGCATAATTATTATATTTCCTATCTCTATGGCATGCAAATACTTCCGATATTTTAAAGGAAGATTGATTCGTGCTATTCTTTCCAGACTTACCGAGAGTAGCAATGGAAGATCGATACGTATAATTCCGAAAAGAGCATAATAGTGCACTTGTTGTAACTGAAAATACGTCACAGCCTCCACATTGCAATCCTGCAATCATTTAATATTTAACATTATTTGTATATTGATTAATATCTGATAGAAAAAGTTGGCTATTTGAAATAAGTTGATAAAGAAAAAAAATTTGTTATTTATTTTATTCTAAAAGTTTCTTAATTTATATGGATAATTATTCAAGATCTTATTTCTGATATGGTAATTATAAATATCCGCTTTATAAAGGCTTTAAGTGAAACAATTAATGATAGAAAACCTTCTTTGCCACTTCTCGTAATATAAGAACATTCAGAAAAAATAGGAAGAGTCGAGAAGTGAATCTTGATGCAATTAGCTTTTAAGCGGAAGTGAAATTTTATTATATGATAATAAGATAGAGATAAAGACACAATAATATTGCTGCAAAAACTCGCAGTTAATTATGCACCTCGGTCTATTTAACCGATTAGATGCTTTTTAAGAAATTAATTATTAAGATCACAATTGTAGAATAACAATTTGTAGTATAGGAGATTTGATGTCCTAAATTTATTATGACTTTCATTAACTATACAATCTTATAATTAAACTCTTAATTGAGATATGCTGCTTGTATACTTTACGTGTACCAATTAACTAATTACAGTTTTAATTAAATCAAAATGAATTATATATAATTATTTTATTACTTTTCTAATTATTATATGTATGTACTAACTGGAAGAGATATTTTTTTAAAGATTGAAATATATTATCGTAAAATAAATTAGAATTTACCTGCATAAAACTTCGCTTCGCAAGAACGGCCGACGACGGAGCGAAGGCGATTTTGTCTACGCGATTTGCCTTTGAAAAGGAGAATAGCGAGATTAGTCAGTGGCGAGAAATCTTCCTATTCGAACATAAACTGACATACCTGAGTCGCGGTCACGTGACAGATGATGCTGATGATCAGTAAATTCATTACGCAAGCGGATACCAGCATCACTTCCCTTACTATCAGTAAGGGTAGTGACATCGCACCACCGTCGTTGATCGTATAAATGCGCGTCAGGGTGTTGAAAGACATGCTGGAAATCCACAGTAGAAGCTGCACCGCATATACGGAGTTTATCATCTCGGTCGCGTTGGTGAGACACGAGTGTAACCACCATACCTCCTGCAAGCGAAACTGCCTGCTCGATCGGTCCACCACCATGATTTTGCCATCTGTTTGAACACGCATTATTGCACCAACGAGATAATTATTCGTGAACGTTAAAGACACTTTGTGTGAGATTCGTGTACTTAAAACACTATTCAAGTAAGACTTATTAAATATTGTAATGTTGCAATTTATAGGGCAGTAGGGCAGTTGTATTATAATATAATTCAATTTTACATATTTTGTTTGCATAAAAAACAAATTTGGTCAATATATAAAGAGATTTTTTGTGAATAAAGAGCATATCCTTTAAATGTTTATCTTGTTAATAATTTCGCAGAACATACAATCACAAATATACTTCCTTCATTTTATTGAAAAATCTATTTATTCGTACTTAAAACGAGCGAGAAATCAGCATTATTATTATTTATTTGCCAATTATTTATTTGTCTTCGACCCTCGCGACATTCTGTCTTCATTGAACAAGTCGCGTGAGAAAGCAGGCGTGTCGATATACTTAGACTTTAGACAGCGGATGTCTATGATAACAGATGGACAACAAATGTCTGCAAAAAAAACGTAAAAGAAAAGCTAGAAGAGCAGAACAATTGGAGAATGGTAAAAGATTGCAACGTTGTTATCAAATTTTTTAGACGGTAGTTACGATAGAGATCGGTTTAAAAAATCCACATGTTTCAAACAGTATCAATTTCTTTTTACATTTCCACACGATCTATGTATGAATAACGATCTGTGTGTGTGTGTTGTGTGACAGAAATCTTTAAAATTACTGCAATCAAAGCTGTAGTAATTGACATAAATGACCGTTTATTAACAAATCAGTTATTGATGCATTAATCGCTGCGAGAAATACGAGAGACATATTTTTCTCCGCAATTAACCCACCTTCGGGTAGCAGTAATATTTCACAAAGACGGTGAAATCTCTCGTAAAGCAGGGATGACAGGCTGGCAAACGTTATCAGTTGCATCGACAGTGTCGCATTAACGACGGCGTAAGTTACACCATTGAAAAGAGAATATCTGGGCTCGACTCTACGGATGACGAAATTGTGAATGACGGCATTGTTACACGATGAAGATCATTAAAGTACGAAGTAGGCTTATGTCTGCGAAATAAAAAAATATTGATATGATACTGACTCTTCTTAATTCTTTTTCAGCTTTAATTCTTCACTTATCATTAATTTTTGCACTTCGTAAATTAAATGTATCAATAAACATACTGATCAAAAATCGATTATTGGACAACTTTCCTTCAACAACATAAAGTGTATTACTGTGCCTCTAACATAATTTTGCGATATACTATAAATAAATTAAATCAAATATAAATAAATTTTATGATATACATAATAAAACATTATACTATTGTTACGTCCAGACTCGAGGAAGGATGAGTCGACGGAAGGGCGCAACAACTATCCTTAATTTTCCCGAAATTAAACGTCTCGTGGCGTTTGGAATCGGGTCGAACGAACTGACAGGTCTGAAAAGCAGGTAAACGACTGAGTCGCTGTTACGCTGGTTATTCAGACGTTCGTTCGGTGGTCCCTTTTTGGTAAGAGAATTTAATCTCTTTTACGCGGGATGGGACCAAGTGCCACCTTTCGACTAGAGGAATGAGTGGGGGGTTTAATAAAGAGCTATTTTGATTTTTAAATTAACAAAATGTAAATTTATTCATTTTAAAGTAAATGGTGGATATACATGATTATATAAAAAATTAAAATAAAATATTGTTGATTATAATTTCTCGGTGAGTGTACATGTGTATGTGTGTGTTTTAGTTCGCGGGTGTTACATTAATACGGAGGACATCAGTCAGAAATAGAATGGAATGATTTTACTGTTAAACTTAGATTCTGACTGGTTAATACAATATAAAAATATATTTGATTAAAGGATAAAAACATAAAATCAAAATCAATATGTATAAGTAAATAAGTGTATATGTTAAGAACGGTCAGAAATATAAAATTGGTCGCTCGCATATGTGTTAGATTAAGATCAGGATTTAAAATTTTCTAAGATTTATTACCGAAACGGGTTGATGATTTAAAAGAATGAAACATTCTTCGGAAAGTTTTGATTTAAATAAGAAACAAGACAAAAAGGAGGAAAAGAAAAATTATTCAATTAAACTTACTTTTTTCAATAGTAATTCAGAGGTGGAGGGTTGGCGAATTTTTGTACGGTGTTTCGCTCTGTGTCTCATGTCGGCAATCCGATGTTCGATTTGTGGTTGCTCTGGAGATGATGCCAAGTGAGGACACTGGTGGCACAAGTGCCTAACTCGCGAATTACGGTGCAAAAGCACAGAGTAAGACTGCGTGAAGCTGAAGACCGGAGAATAAGTACGTAAGTGAGTGATCGTACGTCCCTTCGAGTCCTCTTTTTATATCTCTCTTTTCGGGGTCTATTCTAATTTCTAAGAGTGGGGATCTTCCAAAACTTTAACGAATTAAAAATTGTGCCAGTGTCCTCATTAGGCGGGGTGTTTCTCCTACTTTTCAAATTTTCACTCATGACGATCGTCGATTAGTGATCAGTTCAGAATCCCTTGAGCTCTAGGTTTCCCTTACGCCCCTGATTTGATTAGACAAAGTCCAAATGTGACGTCACAGAAGTTTTGTCATTATTGATTTAGTTGTATTCATCAGATATTTTGTGAGAATTTTATTATCTTTTCGTTATCAGCTTTTCATTCCGCTGGAGAATTCCACTGCGAGGGTATCTACTGGTTTTTATTTGTTTTTAGGCGACCGGCGCGGTTTCGTCGCGTCTTTCTCACGGTTACTCGTAGATATAGATATTGATAAGTGACTAAATGTTTAAGGAATGTGTGACGCAAGATGCTCTTTTTACCGAACGACTCATTTCTATCACCGATCGATTATCATTGCCGCAACTTCGCGGAAGAAAGGAATCATGGAGTTACCAGGACGTAACACTATTATACGAAGAAAATATAAAAACATCTCTTTTACCGAAAAATGTGAAAAGATTCGGGTGGAGTTCCGAATAGGTGAACCCTCCGATTTTTTTGAAACTACACTATTTTTTGTATTTTTGAACGCTGATTACGAATATGATAATGAAAATTTGCGACAAAGTCATTTTCAAGGTCAAAACTCAAAAAAACTGAAAAAATATAACTTTTTAAATATTATTTCGATAAATATTGATGTAAGAAAAAAATGTGTCAAATAAAAGTTGTAGTTCTTGTAAAAATACATCATTTATGTTCTATACATTTTTTGCGTAAAACTGAAAGTTTTCGAGAAAATCGATGTTAAAGAATAAAAACGGCGGGTGAAGTTCCGAAAAGTGCTCACCTCTGATTTTTTTGAAACTCAGTATTCTTACGTATTTTGATGCACTGATTACGAATATCATAATGAAAATTGGTGCATGTCTCATTTTCATAGTGAAAATCATGAAAAACCCATAACAATTTTAGATCTTACAGAGAAAAACATTTTATGTCCTATTAATTTTTACCGTACGATAGTTTTCAACAAAAACGATGGAATCTAAATCTTATATCTGTTCTCCCATCTAAGCATGTACTTTGCAGTACATATACGATTCCACATGGGTTTACAACTTTCCACGTAGAGCGAGGTTCCACGCAAACCTATTTGTCTAGTTTTTCGGTAGTGGAGCCTCCCGCACGGGAGCGGAACCCACTGTTTCCACGCATACACTTTTCCACGCGAAGCGAGGTTCTACATGGGTTTGCAACTTTCCACGCAGAGCGATGTTCCACGCAAACCTATTTGTCTAGTTTTTCGGAACTTCACCGCCGTTTTTAGTCTTTAACATCGATTTTCTCGAAAACTTTCAGTTTTACGCAAAAAATTTATACAACATAAATGATGTATTTTTTTAAGAACTGCAACTTTTATTTGACACATTTTTTTGTTACATCAATATTTATTGAAATAATGTCTAAAAAGTTATATTTTTCAGTTTTTTTGAGTTTTGACCTTGAAAATGACCTTGTCGCAAATTTTCATTATCATATTTGTAATCAGCGTTAAAAAATACAAAAAATAGTGTAGTTTCAAAAAAATCGGAGGGTTCACCTATTCGGAACTTTATCCAAAGATTCATTACATTTTTAATATTTACTATAAAATCCGTGTTTCAAAAGTTTCAAAACTTCTGTAATTACTTATACATATAATTAAAACTTACATAATCATACAAACACGCGAAGATTCAGTAAATAAAAGGAAAGGATATTATTTCAGAGACTGGAAGTAAGAATCTGTGGACTTAAGAGAACTTTAAAAGTGCTTTGAGTAGTAATATCTTATTCATAATCAGACATATTGAACATTGCACATTATCTTTTGAAAGAATTTTAATTAAAGTTATATTAATTAAATATCAAATTAAATTATATTAATTAAATTCTTTCTTATGTACATTTTCTGCTCACAACAAATATATAATAAATATGAGATTATTATTATCTCTCTTTTCCTTCAATATTTGCTAACAGATTAAATGAAAATAATTAATACTCACTGAAATGTTATGTATCCGACTATCGACCAAAACGATAAAATAATGAAGGACAAGGTCCAACAGGCGTAACGTATACGGTAAGAGCGTTTATTCTCCTTGTATTTTGTCGCTTGATCAAAGATGCGTAAGTGCGAAGAGTGCAGCTCGTATTTTCCAGTTATACCAGAACGTCATCACAATGTCGCTCAAGACGCAAGCGTACGAGAGTAACGTTCTGACGACGGTGAGCATCAAAAGCCTCGGTCCCAGCACATCGGTCATCCAACCGAGCATGAAAAAATTCGTTACACAGAAACTCATGTACAGAAACGCGAACAGAGTCGAATAAACGACACTGTATTTCATCAGCACGATATCATCCTCGCTGACGACGTACAATCCGCATCCGAACAATCTCGCGGTACGCAAAAGCGGACATATATCACTCAGAGACATCATCGTATCGATCCTGACGGGCAAAATAAAAAATAGAAAACACTTTTCCTTTTTTCCCCTTTCTTTTGTGAAAAAAATATCGCGAAATCCACGACACGATCTCTGTTGGTATCCTTGTTTAAATGCTTCCTAATACGGAGCGTCCTTATTCAGCTCTTAATGAGGTTCTTGATATACGCGTGAGAGAAACGCGAAGCTATAAAGCCGAGTCAGAAAAATCACGTCAACATGACAAGGACTTCGTGTACATAAATATGTAAAAAAGACATTTAAGTGCATTTTTATATAATAAAACGGTGAAAAACAAGGTAGAGATACAAATATAGGAATAGAAATATTTGAGCCACAGAGATGTAATTTCGCTGACTTCTCCAGGAAAATGTAGAAGTTTTCAATCTTGTAGTTTGTATAATTTGCGTTTATGAAACGCGTATAAAATTCAAAATAAACATAAAATAAATGTAGCTTGTGCATAAAGTTTTATGAGTTAGAAACATACCAATTATATCTCATATTTCCATCGATATATACTCGCGGCAATGCACAAATTAAATGTTCCACTGGGATCGGAAGTAGTTTTCATAATGATAAGACTCGTGTGTCGTTTCACGAGCGAAGGTGACCGATTTTAAATTATAGTAGCTCAATATTAATTTCGATCCAAACCACGCTAAAATCGTCAAATAGAGAGAACATAAATTGCTGAAAATTGCCACTTAGAGAAAATTATAACAATATTAAAACTATATTATATATACTAACTATATTAAAATTAGTCTAACAATGAGTGGCGGTGTCCGCCCAGAAGCAGCCGTATATACTACTGTCGGTTTGTAAACTAAGTTCTTCCACTTAGCCGCTTTAACTGCGATGTCCGTAAGATAAATGGAAAATATGTCTGACACATGTGTGCGTGTGCGTGCGTGCGTGTGCGTGTGCGTGTGCGTGAGCGTGAGCGTGTGCGTGTGCGTGAGCGTGAGCGTGTGCGTGTGCGTGTGCGTGAGCGTGTGCGTGTGCGTGTGCGTGAGCGTGTGCGTGTGCGTGAGCGTGTGCGTGTGCGTGAGCGTGTGCGTGTGCGTGTGCGTGTGCGTGTGCGTGTGCGTGAGCGTGTGCGTGTGCGTGTGCGTGTGCGTGTGCGTGTGCGTGTGCGTGTGCGTGTGCGTGTGCGTGTGCGTGTGCGTTTGCGTGTGCGTGTGCGTGTGCGTGTGTGTGTGTGTGTGTAAGACCCTTTCGGTGCTTCACGTTTCATGATATTAATCTGCTACCGATAGAGTGTAAATATTAATGTTACGAGCAATTAACGCACGACCGTGTCCTGTTCAAAAATTTGATGGCATGACAAACTAACGCTTCGGCCGTCACTGTTAACTATCTTCTGACGTCACGATGACGTTTCTTCAGATAACTACTGCTTATCCACGAATAGAAAAACAAAGCTAATCATAAAGAGAACATGTAAAACGTAGAGCACTACATATCGCGGCATTTTATAACCGTGATTAGATGTTAAACGCTCCGAGATCATCGCGGGACACAACAGAAAATATTGTACCTTTCATATTCATTGTAAAGAGAGATGAAAAGATAAGCAAAGGATAATGATAGAATACTGATATCATGAATTATAAATAAATCATAATCAGATATTGTCATCTACAGTCTGCGAAAAGTTATATGGAATTAAAAAGAAATCAGTTTTCAGGAGATAAAAGGAGATAAAAAAAGAAAATATATAAATATTTAATCTCTCATTTTTCTCTATATATCATGTGAGATCATGTCGAAACAAGCTGCAATCATTGATAAGACTCGGCATATAATAATCTGGCAGGAAAAGTTTTTATGTGAAGGCTATACATACATCACATTATAATTTAATATCAAAGTGTGCATGGAAGCTCAACAGACTACGATGATATCGCTTAAACAGGAATGTCAGTTAGTTTTTCCACTTGTGATATGTAGCACAGATAAACACCTATTGTTAGATACGAAATGAGAAGTATAGGGCATATAGTGTAGATCATTAATGATCTGAAAACTAATGAAAATATTTCCTTTGCATGTAATATGTAATAGCTCTGAAATATATCTAGACCCCAGAATACAAAGAAATGGAAGGATTATGCTTATGCAGACAAGAAGATCAATATGTAACGACACGTTGCCGGTTTCTACGAAAAACGCGACGTTATCTCGTTTTTATTAATGATTGTCAAAGTAGGTCTTCTAACGCAAACTAATAAAATCTTATGTTGTAGTTTATACACAGACACTGAAGATAATAATAGACAAATCTACCTGTTAATTTCGAACAACCTTATTTTTCATCTCTTCATACTATAACGATCCGTTCAAACATATGTAACCAGTATTATGTGTAAAAAATGTGTGCTCGCTCGTTAGTAAAGTATCAACATCGCGGTGATATAAGCTTTTTCGTATTTGCTAAAAATTCTGAAATCGTCACAATGTTTACAAGAAAGAGCTAGATAATTGGTAAATTTGTCAATTATTATTGTTGATAAATGACAAAAAATAACAGAACCACGTATTTTAAAATTTATATTTTTTGGGGACACGCTACTCATAAAAACCGAAAAAATTTGTTGCGGAATTTTGATCAGATTTGAGAGAGAGGGAGAATATGGAAAAATTAATATTCAACAAACGAAATAAATGCTTTATATTATTATACCTTATGTTAATATAATTTGCGTTTATGTTATTATAATTATAATAAAATTTGCGTTAAAATTGCTTTATGTTATAATTATAATAAAATTTGCGCACAAATTACCGCGCTGGCTCTTAATTGCATCTCCTCACCTTTGTATGATACATTCGTAAGAGCCTTTATTGTTTCATTTTTAATCTTAATAAAATATCGAAACATTAATATAAGATTAAGTTGAACAAGATCATGATTAGTATGTGCTACTTTTTTTTAAACTAAAAAATAGATCAGTAATGTGTTTCACGCGTGTACAATATCACGATAATAATTATTAATTATACTTATATATACGTTAAAATTTATAGTACCATTAGTCGGAAATCCTCTATAAAAAAAGTCATTTGTACCGAGAAGTGCATTGTTTAAAAAAATAGATTGTAAATAATTACATACTTTTTCTTAAAAATAATAATTTTTTTTACACTAATTGATTTGTCTCATTATTTTGTACATAAAAGTTATTACGGTAAGATTATCGAAAACTAAATATTTTACGAGATATTTTATTTTTTATATCAATATATGTCAGATTAAAATATAAAATAACTCAAAAAGTACTTAATGAAAAAATACTTTATTATAGTGTTTTGGGCACGATTACGATAACTACCTTTCAAATTGGGGGCCGTAGTTATCGTAATCGTGCCGAATTACGACGTATCATTATTACATGGATAAGAAAAAAGAGCAAATATATGTTTATGTAAATTTATGTATATATATGTATATATTAAAATATTTATTGAAATATAAATTTATCAATTTAATAACAATTTTAATAACATAGATTAAGAATTTAGAATTTAATATTTTTTGTTTATGTTAAAACATTTTTACATAAAATTTATATATCTGCTATGATCTTATCACCTTCTAGCTTCCTTTTTCTGGGTGTTGATATCCCTTTTAATAAGGGAACTAATGACATTTGTCCTTCTACGCGTTTGAGATCACTCACGTCATTTACACTTAAATACGGAGGATCGGCTGCAAAAATGATCAATTTTATTATGTGTGCATGCATGCGTTTGTTTATTTTAACGTGTTTCTTATGTGCATACTATAATGATCAGCTAATATTGACTAATCAATTATTTAACAGCAAATTAGAACAATTAGACAAGATATTTTTTTAAATTAAATATTTTTTATATATAACAATTATAATTTCAAATTAATAATTAATTTATAAATAGTAGCTAATCAATATTATGCAGCATTTATATAAGAAATAATAAAATAAAATTAGCTGTGTCATGAAAATAGAGATTTAATTTGAGAAATATATAATTAGTATAAATGTTATTATGAGTCAAAGTACATGAATTATATGCGATTATCATTGGCAAATTTTGATGAATTTAAATATTTTTACCTTCGGTTTCCATATGTTCTACAACTTCAACTTTGTTGCCCTTATGTAAATCAAGCTCGCAATAACTATCCTATGAGAAATTTGTTATATGTACTTCCAGTTTGTGTACGCCATCAGTCAAGGATCCACAGCCAATCATTTTATTTAACTTATTATTATGCATTTTAGCAAAACTCGTTTTGATAAATCATTGCAATACTATTAAAGACTTATATATATATATATATATATATATATATATATATATAAACTTCAAATTTATGTGTATACAGGGTGGGGCATTTATATTGAAACACCTAAATATCTAAAAAATAAAGCAAGATAGAAAGAAATGTTTCAGACAAAAATTGTTCGGTTATAAGGGGGACACATGATGAAAATATGGACTTGACCTTGAATAATCTTTTCAAGGCCAAATCAATATGATCGATGTTTTCTTAAATGGAACCCCTCTTTTTTATTGCATATTCTTGTAGCTTATCTCGAGAGCTTTCCAAAACACGGGGTAATTACAATAATTACGGCCAACATTGTTGGATCCGTTTTTATAAAGTTTTATTATCATGTCCAATACTTTAAAGTGATACATCTCGAAAACTATTGGTCGGAAAATTTTTTTACTATTTTTCCCGTGTTCCTCGTCAGAAATGTCTTCAGAAACGACCTTTCAAATAGGGGGCCATAATTATCGTAATCACCCCCGTAATTCTTTTTCAGATACAGAATAAGATTTATATTTTTACCAATATAAAAAAATTAAAAATTTATTAATTTAGATTTTTAATTAAATGAAGATTTTTAAGAAATATGTTACACGTGTAATTATTTATTATAAAATTATAAAATATAAACATTGTACATTATTATTATATTGTTATAAGATCCATATTATTATATCATTATAATTTATATATTATTATATCATCATTATATTGAAATATTGTTTGTTTTATCATCATCATCATAATTATCATCATCATTAATAAAAAAAACATGGAAAGTCCATTATTGCTTCTTTTTCGGGATACTGATTATTTGTTTCGAAACTCATCTCGATCTCGATGTGAGTCGTATATTTTGATTCATATCTGTCAAAAAAGAGATAAAGAGAGGAAAATCTCTCGAAAAATAAGCGAGATAGAGATAAATAGATAGATAGATAATTAAAGAGAGAGAGAAAGAGACAGAGAGAGAGAGAGAGAAGGAAAAAAGGAATATAAGAGAGAGAGAGAGAAAGGCGTTTTGTATGTGTGTGTGAAAGTTTGTGTCTAAGAGGGTTAATATACTCTTAATATTGTTACGTCCAGACTCGAGGAAGGATGAGTCGACGGAAGGGCGCAACAACTATCTTTAATTTTCCCGAAATTAAACGTCTCGTGGCGTTTGGAATCGGGTCGAACGAACTGACAGGTCTGAAAAGCAGGTAAACGACTGAGTCGCTGTTACACTGGTTATTCAGACGTTCGTTCGGTGGTCCCTTTTCGGTAAGAGAATTTAATCTCTTTTACGCGGGATGGGACCAAGTGCCACCTTTCGACTAGAGGAATGAGTGGGAGGTTTAATAAAGAGTTATTTTGATTTTTAAATTAACAAAATGTAAATTTATTCATTTTAAAGTAAATGGTGGATATACATGATTATATAAAAAATTAAAATAAAATATTGTTGATTATAATTTCTTGGTGAGTGTACATGTGTATGTGTGTGTTTTAGTTCGCGGGTGTTACATTAATACGGAGGACATCAGTCAGAAATGGAATGGAATGATTTTACTGTTAAATTTAGATTCTGACTGGTTAATACAATATAAAAATATATTTGATTAAAGGATAAAAACATAAAATCAAAATCAATATGTATAAGTAAATAAGTGTATATGTTAAGAACGGTCAGAAATATAGAATTGGTCGCTCGCATATGTGTTAGATTAAGATCAGGATTTAAAATTTTCTAAGACTTATTACCGAAACGGGTTGATGATTTAAAAGAATGAAACATTCTTCGGAAAGTTTTGATTTAAATAAGAAACAAGACAAAAAGGAGGAAAAGAAAAATTATTCAATTAAACTTACTTTTTTCAATAGTAATTCAGAGGTGGAGGGGTGGCGAATTTTTGTACGGTGTTTCGCTCTGTGTCTCATGTCGGCAACCCGATGTTCGATTTGTGGTTGCTCTGGAGATGATGCCAAGTGAGGACACTGGTGGCACAAGTGCCTAACTCGCGAATTACGGTGCAAAAGCACAGAGTAAGACTGCGTGAAGCTGAAGACCGGAGAATAAGTACGTAAGTAAGTGATCGTATGTCCCTTCGAGTCCTTTTTTTATATCTCTCTTTTCGGGGTGTATTCTAATTTCTAAGAGTGGGAATCTTCCAAAACTTTAACGAATTAAAAATTGTGCCAGTGTCCTCATTAGGCGGGGTGTTTCTACTACTTTTCAAATTTTCACTCATGACGATCGTCGATTGGTGATCAGTTCAGAATCCCTTGAGCTCTAGGTTTCCCTTACGCCCGTGATTTGATTAGACAAAGTCCAAATGTGACGTCACAGAAGTTTCGTCATTATTGATTTAGTTGTATTCATCAGATATTTTGTGAGAATTTTATTATCTTTTCGTTATCAGCTTTTTATTCCGCTGGAGAATTCCACTGCGAGGGTATCTACTGGTTTTTATTTGTTTTTAGGCGACCGGCGCGGTTTCGTCGCGTCTTTCTCACGGTTACTCGTAGATATAGATATTGATAAGTGACTAAATGTTTAAGGAATGTGTGACGCAAGATGCTCTATTTACCGAACGACTCATTTCTATCACCGATCGATTATCATTGCCGCAACTTCGCGGAAGGAAGGAATCGTGGAGTCACCAGGACGTAACAATATGTAATTACTTATTAATTATCCTATATAAAAAAACTCATGTAGACGCGTGAAATGAGCGTTTTGAGTCGATATGTGTCGCACGTATTGTTGCCATTTTACCGCGTGTCTGATTGGTTGTCGAGTTGCGCGGCGAGCTTGTTGTATTTACGCTTGCTTCACTCGTGTCGTTTGACAGTTTGACAGTTTATGTCTTTTGACAGTTTGACAGTTAAAGAAAATAGAGTTAAAGAAAACAAAGTTGAATATATTTAATTAATATAGAGAGAAAAAGGAAGAAGAGAAGACGAATAAAAGAGAGAGAGAAAGAGAGAGAGAGAGAGAGAGAGAGAGAGAAAGAGAGAGAGAGAGAGAGAGAGAGAGAAAGAGAGAGAGAGAGAGAGAGAGAGAGAGAGAGAGAGAGAGAGAGAGAGAGAGAGAGAGAGAGAGTTAAATTAAAGAAGAGGAAGTATAAGCAAAAGAAAGAGAGAAAGACAAAAGGAAAAAAGAAGAAAAATAAATATAATATTTGGTAATAATATTGTTTAGTATTATTAAATATATTGTTAATTATTATTAAGAAATATTATTAAAAATTATTAATATTATCTATTTTATTTAATTATAAAACAGAGAGAGAAAGAGAGAAGGAAAGAGCGAAGGCAAAAATGGATAGTTTATTTAAAATTAAAGAAGAGGAACAATAAGCAGTAGAGAAAGAGATAGAGAGAGAGAGAGAGCGAGAGAGAGAGAGTTAAAATTGAAGAAGAGGAAGTATAAGCAAAAGAAAGGGAGGGAGATAGAAAGAGACAGAAGGAAAAAAAAAGGAGAATAAATATAATATCAGGTAATAATATTGTTTAATATTATTAAATATATTGTTAAATATTATTAAGAAATATTGTTAAAAATTATTAATATTATCTATTTTATTTAATTTAAAGAGAGAGAGGGAAAGAGAGAATGAAAGATGAAAGAGCGAATGTAAAAAAAGGATAGTTTATTTAAAATTAAAGAAGAAGAAGAATAA